>JAODAL010043130.1:0-34157 GCA_025379985.1 Phyllomedusa bahiana | reverse complement strand
GTAGGGGGGAATAGTTTCCGCTTGAGAGTTGGTTTTGCAAATCTGTTTTTCTTCCCCTCCTTTTGTCATCATTTTTTTGTCTACCTCACTGGAGAAGCAGTAGATTTCAAAATTCAAAGTTGTATGAAAAATCATGTGGCACCATAGGAGATGATCTGTATTCCTGGTTAGCTATGTCAATATACCCATTGTTGAGGTAGGTCTTGATGGTGTCCTTCAATTGTTTCCTGCAGCCACTCTGGGTTCCATATTTCAGCTCAGTTATGAGTAGAGACCTTGTCTGGGAAGACAGGTTTTGGGCATTCGGATGCAGTGGCTCATGGCTTTAATGAAGGTCATCTGTGCCTCATTAAGACCATTGGAATTTGTGCATACTCCCAGTTGATACATAGAATCTTCTGCATACAGCATTGATAGAACCTCTCAAGAGTCTTCAGGAGGCAATGACAGGTATCCCATCTCTCACTGATATACAGAAAAAAAAGTGATACATATGGCTTTATAGACCATTATTTTTGTTTTCTTCTAAAGTTCATGGTTATTAAAGACCCGACACAGCAGTTTTCTTAGAGACATGCTGGCACAACCGATGTGATGCTGAATGTCATCCTTAATGGTTGCTTTTTTGGATCAGTAGCTGCTGAGGTAGGATAATTGCTCAACAACTTTTAGAGATTCTGTAGCAATGATGATTGCTGGGGGTTCAGTTACCTTGCCAGGGTCACCTCAATAAGGATCTTGGTTTTCCAAATGTTGAGGGATGGTCCTCACTCAGATTGTGATCTTGCAGCAGTGTTTAGGCTTTTGAGAACTGAAACTCTTAAGATATGTCTCCTGGAGTTTTGTACCCCTTACATGGCACTTCATGGTACACAGGAAGATGCACCAGAATAAGTCCATCCAAGTCCTCAGTGGCAGAAGAAATGGAAGGCAACATGAGCCATCCAAAAGGCTGTTGTGGCAGAAGAACATATACAGTATATAGAGGTGTAATGCACTTTACAGTATTCCATATACTCCGTGGTAACATATATCTTAGTGTTTTTTCAGTGTGCTGTTGTATTTTTGTGTGTTTGCATTAATGTCAACGCTATAGCAGTGTGTACCTTATTTCATTATATTTGGAGGTGCTACTCAATTTTTCTTTCTCCATAGGGAAAATGCAGACTGAATAGGGCCATGCATGTGGTGACTCTGCACATCAGTCACTTCGGAGAATTGGGACCAGGGGACTTCAGAGTTTCCCTGGTAGTTAAATGCATGCCCTTTATCAAAACTGCAGCTTTCTCAATTGGACAATAAGGTAACCATAATTATTTAGATCAAAAGGTATCGAGGAGCCCTGATAAAACAATTTCACTGGGGAGTGGCTCTACTTTTTTGACAGGAATAAAGAGAATAACCAGTGTTGTGTAGTTCCTACATAATAATTACTTAAATTAAAGAGTCTTCCCCTGCGCAGCCAGATTTATAGTGCCTCACCACTGTGTAAGTGGGTAGACCTTATTCTGTCCTTACATAAAATACTGCTGGTATATAGTGATGAGCGATTGCGTCAACTTTCGTCATCGGATCGATAATTGATATTTTCAATTATCATGCTGATATCCGATAGTCGATAATAGATAATCGCCGATGACCGTTAAAGTCTATGGCAGAGGAACAACACCTTCATTCTTACACCCAAACAGGGCGGGAAAGAACCGGGAATTTTAACTCCACAACAGTAAAATGGATAGGGTTTTACATTTTAGGCAAGAAAATTTAGGCAACAAGAGTCACAGAAAAAAACCACAGACTATTCACATCCCTGTCTTGTACAAAAAGAAATGACCCAAAAACCGGGCATTCCCCCCAAAAAATTAAAAAGTGCCAAAAAGGCAGTTTTTTTTTTGGAAACCATCATTTTACTTGAACGGGACATCGACTATCTCTGCCGGACCGAAAGAAAATGACCCTTAAACCTGTCTAAACCCACAATTTAAAAAGTCCCGGGAAAAAGGGAGTTTTTCCCCAAACCACCATTTTTATTTTGAACGGGATTTTTTTTTTTTTTTTTTGACTAAAAACCTTCCTGGGCCCACAGCATGCCCCTTTAAAACCCTGTCTGACCCCAACAGATTTAAAAAGTGCCTAAAAAAAGGATTTTTTGGCCCACCATTTTAGTTAAAACTGGCCTTGACTATCCCTTTGTCCGGGCCACAGCAGGGGGCCCCCAAAACCCCTGCATGACCCTAGATTTAAAAAGTGCCGGAAAAAGGAGTCTTTAAACCACCATTTTAGTTGAACGGGGCCCATTGACTACCCTGTGGGGAAACCGAAAGCATGCAGGTTGAAATTAACCACTAAAAAAATTTTGGCGACGCTTTTTCGTTACTAAATTTTCACGGGGCCCCTGACCCAAAGCGATGACGGGGCCTGAGGGGCCCTGCAACCAAAACGTTCCGCTGGTTTGGGCGTGTTGTCGCCAGCACTGGAAGGAGCCCCTTTCCCCTCTTTTCCCTACCTCCATGTCCTAAAACCCCCTTTTTGGGCCCCTTTACCACCTGCATTTCGCCCATGTTCAAAAAGAAAAAATTTTTTAAAAAGGTAGGGGAAGTTTTTTTAAACATTTTCTTTTTGAAAGACGGGAAAAAATAACATCTTTTCCCTTAAACCCCTCTAATTTCCCCACAGCAATTAGGATTAGAAACTGCAAATTTTTTTTAGCGAATAACCCCTTTAAATGCAGTTTGGTGGGAAAAACCATAAGACAAAAAAACAGGGGTTTTTCCCTTTAAATCCCAGGGAAATTTTCAACGCCCAGGAGGAAAATAGGAAAAAAGATAGTTTTTAAAAAAAATATCATACAAGTGCGCTATCTGCCCAAACTGAATTCACCGAGCCCCAAAAACAACTATTTTAGAATTAACGGTGAGAAACGCGTTTTTTTTCAATCAAAGAAAAAACGAAAAACAGTTTCCCAGAAAAAATTTTTCCTTTTCCCCCAAAAAAACTTTCAATGTTGGGTATTTGAAAAAAAAAGGGCCCACCCAAAGTGCAATACCGCAAATTTTAAAAATTTTACGGATAACCACAAAAGGGGGTTTTTTTCAGCAATGAAATAAAACCAACAGTAAAATACAAAATTTCTGTATCCAAATTTAATTTCAAGGTTGGGGGGGTTTTAAAAAAAAAATTTTTAAAAAAGCTGGGGGGAACCAAATTCAATACAGCTATTTAAAAGTTATAAAAATAAAAAAGAAGGATTTTGCACCAAAGAAAACCAAGCAGTTTTCCACAAAATTTCTGTTTCAAATTTAAGTACAAGGGGGCTCTTTGAACAAAACTGGGCCGCAAACCCAAAGTGAAATAAGGCCCCTTTAAAATTTTTAAAGGATAATTAAAAGGGGGGGGTTTTTTCACCCCATGGGAAAAACAAACCCGCAAAATTTCCAGCAAATTTATTTTTTCTAAAAATAAGTAAAAAGGGGGGCTTTTTTAAAAAACTGGGTGTGCCAAAAGTGAGAAACACCTATTTAAAATTTTTAAGGGTAATAAAAGTGGGTTTTGCACCTATGAAAAAACAACCCGCAAAATTTCTAGCAAATTTCTTATCCTAATATAAAACAAGGTGGGTCTTTTATCAAAACGGGGGGCCCGCGCCAAAGTGAAAAAAAATCTATTTAAAATTTATTTCGGGTAAAAAAAAGGGGTTTTGCACCCATGAAATACACCCTGCAATTACCTTTGGGAAATTTCTGTATCCTAATATAAGTACAAGGTGGGCTTTGAACAAAACGGGGTGCGCCAAAGTGAAAAACACCTATTTAAAAAATTTTACGGAAAAAATAAAAGGGGGAATTTTTCCCTATGAAAAAAACACCTGCAAAATTTTAGCAACTTTCTGTACCTAAAATTTAAATACAAGGTGGGGCTTTTTAAAAAAAACTGGGCTGGGACAAAATCAAAGGTAAATATTTCAACCCCATGTTGGGGAGGTTTTGTGGGCCCCCAAAATGGTAAAAAAAAAAAAAAAACCATTTCAATGCAGGTTTTCAAAGCAAGGCTGGGGTGCACAATATAAAACTCCCTTTTAAAAGCCTCCCGGGCCCTTTTTGTCTTGTTTTGCTCCCCCCCCCCCCCCCTCCCCCTACCCTCCGCCCGGGACAAACGCTAAAGGCCCCCTTTAAAAATCTCCCGTCAACTAACAAAAACTGAAAAATTTTCTAATCTACCTATGTTTTAAATTTAAACAGCTAAAGGCATATTTTTTCTAATGAATAAAGAAAAAAAGGGGCCTGAGGGTGAGCTGTTTGAAGAGATCAGCAACACCCTCCTGCTCTAAATGGAGAGACTGAAACACTGATGACGAACCCGGAAAAGCTTTTTCTAAAGCAAAACAAGGTTTTATTATTTTTTTCCCGCCAATGACAACCATTCACACAAAAGTCATGACGTCGCAAAACCCAGCCACCCCACTCTATTCTGTAAGCCCATTTTTGGGGGCCTCAAAATTTACAGGAAGCCCAAAAGAAAATGGCGCAATAGTAAATTTGATTATGCGCAAAATTTTCACCTTAAAAAACGCGTTTAAACGGGAAAAATTTCCCATCAACCCTAAAAAAAACCGTGCCGATTTCAACCCTTTTTCCCATTATAAAACGCTCATACCCTACTGGGAAATTTTCCCACTGATATTTGGCTGCAGATGTGGTATCCCCTGAGGAAGCATTGAGTGAAACGTGCGTTGGGGCATTGTTGGGAGGCCCCCTTTGGGGTTTTTTACCATGGGGAAGTAATTTGCCTTTTTTTTGCATTTTTTTTTTTCCCGTTCCATTTTGGGCCCTTTTTAACATGATTTTATATTTTTTTGGGACTTATAACGCTCTAAATGGAAATTGGTGCAACATAGACTGTATTATTATTATCTCCAATTTGCCTCTTCACCTATTTCTTTTGGTTTGTCGTCCAAGTTAAAAAAAAATTTTTATTTGTTCTGTGATTGTATTTTTATTCTAAATAAATAAATAAAGTGTTTTTACTCTTTGGTAATTAAGTCCTCATTTATTGTGCTGTGTATATGCTAGGTATAGTACAATAAATGCTGTAATATACTGCATATATATTGCGCTACATTTGGTCCCTGTACTACCTGAAACCCTGGAGGTCTGTGTTGTTGTAGGCTGATGGGCCATGCTACCATACTTTATTAGGGTAGCATGGTTTCCAGGCTGCCAGCTTGCTATATGAGACTTCAGCCCTGAGGAAGGCAGATTTATTGTGTTGTCCGTGATAACTTTAGTCCTGTGGGGACTGAGGTGGTAGGACTCTGTGGACTGTGTGATAACTTCAGCCCTGTAGGATCCCATAACTTGGTAAATATGGACCATGTTGGACTTTCAGCCCAGAATGCGTACAGGTGACCTGGACCCAGTGGAGTTTTGCTACCTTGTACACTCAAAAGCAGCCTGGAATATCATCCTTGTTCAGCAAGGTTTCTGGTACAATGACAGGAGTCATATTAAACCTAACAGGCCATGAGAAGATTAACTGAGCAGGTTAGAACAGTAACCCATTCACTGAGGGAGACTGCTGGGCTGAAGGCCAAGTCTGAGGCCTGTTAAAAGACTTGTAAAGTAAGTGAATTGGCTAAGTGCAGTAGTTTCAGCCCAAGAAATTTTGACGAGCAAAGTAGGTTTAGAGAATAAACCATCCTCCTGTGTACAGTGAGGAAGAACCCACATGAATGCTATAATGGGGTGGGGGGTGGGGGGGGTGAAAAAAAAAAAAAAAAAAAAACGAAGTAGAGTTAAAGGGGTCGTTTCACCATTCTGTTTTTCAGAGCCACAAGCAGCTTCAGACTCACAGTTCGTCACAATTCCTGGTTAGCCTGTTGGTGGCTCTTTAGCAGTGATATGCATATCAGCTCCATATTTATAGCTCTTCTATTTGCACTGACATGACTGCAGGAGATGTAATCTATAGTGCAGAAGGCTTCAGAGTGCAAAATAAACAAAAGTAATCAATCTCCTTTGTTTGTTAGACGTAACATCTCAAAATTCACAGCCATGTAAGGTGTCATAAGAGATGATCTGTGTTCCTGGATAGCTATGTTGATTTCACTGTTTTTATGGTAGGTCTTAATGGTGTCTTTGAATAGTTTTTTGCAGCCATCAAGCTGCTAGCCATCCTGTGGTGATACCACTCCCTGCTCTCATATAATACAAAGAGCATAGAGTGGCGAACCCTGTGTGTATGCAGAGCAGATAAAATCTCTCTTATCTCCTCACCAGAGAAAAATCAAAAGAGGAATGTATTTGGAAAAGGTCTCGATTTAACATTCCCTACATGTTGAAAGCTAATCTTTGTAGTGAGACAACCCCTTTAAAGGGCTATTTCCATCTCACATATTTATGGCAAATTCATACCTCTGGGAATTTGACAATGGGCCCCCAAAATGAATAAAGAGAGCTATGCATGTGTTCATAATGGAGGAGTTTAGAGGGCTTGTTCTCAAGATAGGATCAAGTCCCAGAGGTATCTATCAGACATTTATGGGTAATCAGGTGGATATGCCCTAAATATCTGAGATGGAAAACCTATTTATCCTGTGACAGATGCAAGTGAATCTGCTAAAATTGACCTGTGTGATGTTATCAAAGACTATTGAAGTTGTAATGTATGTTGCTGTTACTGCAAATATTCAACTTTTACAAATGGAGACTTAGATTGTGAGGCCATGTGAGGATCTGGGATATTAATCCTGATATTCAGAGAAAGTTCGGTAACATTTGTTTATTCACTAACAAGAGTGGCTGAGAGCACTTCTGGAGAAGGTAGTGAACTAGTAAACATAAGAGCACATGGAGGTGGTCCGATCAATGTGAAATGACTAGTGCAGCTACACAAGATACATCAAAGGTTGTGGCAGTGTGAAGCCTCTCGAGGACCCATGGTGGCACAAATGGATGGGTTAAAGCTGGCAGTAACTTGGATGCAGCCTGGCTTGTAAAACTGATAAGTGAATGATCCTTTGGTCCCATTAAAGATTTGTTTAAAACGTACAGAGAAGAGTTTTATTTTGCAATGTTCAAATGTAAGTACTAACAGGTATATTTTTCAACAATCAAGAGTTTTTACCTCCTTCTAAAGAAAATAAAGTCTGCTGTTCCATAAATTGGGAACACGGTAAGCTGGTAAGAGGGTGTGATGTTACACCACTGGACACCACTTGTTGCAAACACGAAAAATGTTACTTTCTTCCATAAAGGCAGAGCACTCTTAGCACTCTTTGACTGTGATGGGGTTTGTATGTAACTTACTACAGTATCTAATCCCTGCTGATGTACTGTTCTAGGCAGTATACAGTGCCAAATAAAGTGCCAATTTCCTCTTTCTCACGTTTAATGCAGTATCCACTCTGTATGTATTAATTATCCATTCCCTGTTGAGCTGCATCTTGACTGAACTCTAGAGATCAAAGCTGAGTAGAAAGCATGAGACTGGAAGCCAACAGAACAGACCTAAAGGACATGATGTACAATTTATCTGGGTATTCAATGAAAACTACCTAACGTATTACAGAGCATATTCATGCCGTCAGCTGAGGGTTGTCATAAGGGAGCCCTATAAACAAACATGATTTGGAGAGCACATATGACAAAACTGGAAATGAGTCCCCTACTGGCATAAAATGGGCAGATTCCCACCAGGTGAGTGCTGTGTGTTACACTAGCCAGTGATAACAGAATTATCTAGCAGCTACTGGCAAAGAAGCTTGAGAAATGGCAAGCCAAGAGAGAAGCCAAAAAATAAGCAGTGGTGACACAGCAAGCTCCTTGCGAGACTGCAGAGTGTGCCATGTGATTTCTGCTGATGACTCACGGAAGGGCGGCCTCTATGAGAGTAGCAGTGGAGAGGGCCAGAAGCTGTGGAGATCACCTACCGACAAAGACATGAGTGAGAACTCATGACATAGAAGACAATGTGCTGATGTGTAAGAGACAACAGCCAGAGAAACAGATTTAAGATGAGATGCCTCCTTGTACAGGGATGTGTCATTAACAATGAGTAGTGTTGGTGCAATGCATAGACTGAGTTACATGATGAACTTGGCCAGAGGCTGAGACTATTTTACATCATTCACAATCACTTTAGACAATGATGGCATATCGCTAGGATATGCCATCACTGACTGATAGGTCCAGGTCCCACCTCTGCAACCTGTATCTCCAAAATTAATATATAACAACGATAAAAAGTAAAAATCAGCTCACCCGGCTTGTTGTAATCACGATCCCACTGGCGGAAGCACGGCTTAGGATGACCCAATTCCTTATCATACCATAGATAAACACAATGATAGCACCAGCTTCCAGCCAGATAGACTTGAAATAAGCCCCATCTCTGGAATCTGCACCTATCCCCAAAATGAGAGGTTTTGGAGCTCATTTTGGAGATGAATACAATGATAGCACCAGCTTCCAGCCAGGGAGAGATTCGATGATTAAAAATCCATAAACTTTATTTCCACATAACTTTTAGAAATCCATAAACCACATATCACAAAACAGGATCATGGCAGCATAGTAGCATAAAACAAAAAGCTGAGGCGTTTCAGGACAAGCCCTTACTGATAGCGCTATGGGTAAGGGCTCGTCCCGAAACGCATCAGCATTTTAGTATTATGCTACTATGCTGTCATGATCCTGTTTTGTGATATGTGTTCTCTGATTTTTTAAAAGTTATGTGGAAATAAAGCTTATGGATTTTTAATCATCACATCTCTCTCTGGCTGGAATCTGGTGCTTTCATTGTGTTTATCTCCAAAATGAGCTCCAAAGCCTCTCATTTTGGGGATAGGTGCGGGTTCCAGAGATGGGAATTGTTTCGAGTCCCCACAACTTTTAAACTTGGTTTTCACCTCTAAAGCATTTTAAGTGCCTCCTCAAAGAAAGTTTTCCTGAGTTTTAACACCAAAAACTGTGTGTGCATTTCTTGCTGCGCCAACTTCACATCAAAGAGGTCAAGATTAGATATTTATCTATTGTAGTCATTTATATAGTGCCATGATATTCCACAGAGCTGTACAGAGATGGTCATTTATCACAATTGTTCCTGTCCCCCTTGTGCCTTAAGGGCCGTTTACATGGCACAGGACAAATACCGGTCGGTTTATCCGACCAGTATTTGTACTGTTTTCGTGCCGTACCCATGGCCACCGGGGGACGGCTTTTCTCCGTGATTACCGGAGAAACCCCCTCTCCCTTCACATGGACATATTCATCTTCCGTCCGAAAACCAGTTGGAAGAATGAACATGTTCTATGTTTTTTCGGGCCGCTGTGGGGACTACTCCGCGGGTTTTCCACAGAGGCCCGTGTAAAAAGTTTTCACCCAGCTTGCAAAACCGAAAACGGCTAAAAACCTGTGCTGTGGGGTCAAGGCCTTACAGTCTAAATTCCAAATTAATTTATCAGTATGTTTTTGGAGTGTGGGGGAAACTAGAGTACCTGGAAGAAACCCACATAAACACAGGGAGAACATGCAAATGCCAAGTTGATGTTATCCTTGGTAACATTTGAACCCCATGCTGCAATGCTAACCACTGAGCCACCATTTTGCCATATCTTGTGCTACCACCCCCAGCTCGTGGAGGTTACCGGCCTGCACAGAAGCAGCTAACATCTCGCCTGTTTGGCCCTGCTTTAAAACTACACTCTATAATTAGGTATTTGATAGCATATATTATTTTGTTACATCAAAACCTTGAGACCAGGATTTTTCCAAACAGATACTCTTCACTGCAGAAACCATTTCAAGAAGCAAAATATAACAATGAATGCATAATCCAGCAGGTGCAGCTACGTATAATGAAGGCAAAATAACTATACAAAATTCAGCAGGTAAAGCAGCAAACAGTACATTTGGTGGATACCAGCATGTGCAATTGATTAGCAGTGGCTGTGGAGGTCTAGTCCTAGTCACTATGTAATGGGGAGTAACTGGGCACAATCTCCACACGGAATAAGATTCTTTTCTTTTTATCTTTTTCTCACGCAAACACAATAGAAGTCCAGCACAGTTGCCTGAAATTGATAATGCAATTTCTGAACTAGAGTATGTTTTTCTGTCCTAAAACTGTTATTACAATGGCCCCTGATCTAAAGGAACAGTAAAAACATTATCAATCTGGTGTCACTCACCCTAGTTAACAGACTCCTATTACAGACTAGTGTATTAGGAACAAGCGTCACGGGAGTAAATAGCACAAAAAACACCTATAACAAAAAAAGAAATTTATTCAATAAAAAATTAACTACGCGTTTTGTGCTTGTGTCGCTTCATCAGGTTCATACATCAAACTCTATCTCACTTAAATAGTTATGTGATCCTCACATCGCTACTATTCGTTTCACTTTCACCCCTTAAAGGGGACCAGCATTATTATAAAAAATCCACATTGTAATAAAGTCTCTAGTACTGGCAGAGCATTGCATCCTTAGGAGGACAGGGCACCCAGTCCCTAGTTCCTACAGAGCATTGTCTACATAAAAAGACAGGGCACATAGAGTCCCCAGTTCCTGGAGAGCATTCCCTCCTACAAGGACTAAGCAGTCAGAATTTCTCATCTCAGCAGAACATTGCATTCCCTGAGGGCACAGGACACCCAGAATCCCCAGTTCTTACAGAGCACTGCCTCCCTAGCGGGACAGGGCATCCAGAGTTTCTAGTTATTGCAAAGTGTTTCATTTCTAGAAAGACAGACAGTACACCCAGGCGCTCTATTTCCAGCAGAAAATTGCACCTTCAGGAGGACAGAGCTCCCTAGAAGGACATGGTATCAGAATCCCACTACCTACAGAGCATTGCCTCTCTAACTGGACACTGGACCCAGAATCATTACTTTCTGCAGAGCATTACCTCCCTAACAGGACAGGGCACCCACAGATCTCAGTTCTGCAGAACATTACCTCCCTAACAGGACAGGGCACCCACAGACCCCAGTTCTTCAGAACATTGCCTCCCTAGGCTGCCTGATTTAAGAATGAAATATGATTAGTTGATTTATGTAAAATACCAAAGTGAATAAAGAACATACGGTAAACACAAGTAAGTCCTATGATTTGCATCGTGGCACCATGTATAACGAGAAGCATTGTGATCTTATGTACTCTTACGTACTCTTCTATAATTACACACTATATGACCTGGTGGAGCCACACACTGTGTTGGATAGCACCACATGCTGATACATACATACTTAGGTATACACATAAAGCCATTTTTCTGCTGTACACTGATGCATGTTCTGCTTGCCGAAACCTTCACAGTTCCCTGCTGGAAAGCTATATATTTTCCTTTTCTTAAATTAACCCTATTTCAGCAATTGTAGCGTGCCTTGATTTATATTGTTCGATGCTCTGATTCACTGTTGTGCTTTACACAGAAATAAAGCGAGGAATTCTCCTGTTCCCATTTTGGTTTATTACTGGAGAATTCTGCACACAGTCACATGGAACAGAAACTAAATGACATAGGTAAATGATTGATTGCATTTGAATGGCTTTTTAGGTAATTATGGTTGTGAATACATAAGAATTAGATATTTTTTGTATGAACTTAACCTGAACATTCTTTTATTAATTGGAACATCCATAGAGCTAAATGGTGAGAGCCGCATTTTCAGTTCCTCAATAGCCAGCCAGAGTAAATGACAAATAGGAATACCCCTTTAAATCTTAAGATGTCCATACACTTAAGATGCTCATTCAGCTGATAGCTAACTCTCCTGCCTCCCCATCCATCTACAAGCTCAGCTTGCCCAAAGAGGCATGTGTTCCGTGTTCTCCTCTGAGAACAAAAAGGTAAGGCATGTTTAAATCCAACTTCTCAATCTTACTCTCTTCCAACATGCTCCAAAGCCATTATACTAATTAAATTAAATAGTTAGCCATGATAAAATTGGTCAAAATAAAAGGGGTGTTCACACCATGCTGTTTCACACAGCCCATTCTTGACAGCCAGCTTCAGGCACCCACTTCCTGCTTAGGCTGTGGGTGAATCTACAGCAGTGATTGGCATCTTAGCTCTGCTATTTGTAGACATGCATGTTAATGGAAGGGTTAAAACAGCAGGGAAATAGTCTTAACAGTTGAAATGTGTCAGTAAGTAACATAAACAAGCTCCTGTGCTCCTGATAAGACAGAGCAGGGAGGGAGGACACCATCCTGGCCAGGGCTCTAGAGCAGAGAGAGGTGGTTGGTAACCAAGGGAAGCTTGTGTACAAAAGCAGGAGATGACAATTGCTCTAGCACTAAAGGGAAGAAAAATCAGACCAGCAATATGTTAGTTATGAACAGAGGTTAAAAGAATTAACTTATATAGTCTTGAGAAAACATCGCTACAGGGAGACATGATTAATTTATATAAGTATATAAATAGCCCCTAGAAAAAGTATAGTGACAAGCTATTTCATTGACCCCCTTCCCCCCTCACCCCTCCTTCAAAAGACAAGGGGACATTCCCTTCATCTGGAAAAAAATGATTCAATCTCAAGAAGAGAAAAACCTTCTTTACCATGAGAACTGTGAATCTGTGGTATAGCCTGTCTAAAGAGCTGGTCACAGCAGGAACAGTTGGGAATTTCAAGAAAAGTTTAGATAATTACCTACAAATAAAAAATATTGATACTTATGCATTAAAATGTAGAAAATGTCTGGGTTCAGTCTAATGGCAATTTTGGGACCAAGAATGAAATTTTCCTTTTGGGCAGATTGGTTCTTGTCTTATGGGTTCCAAAGTCTGCATTAGTAGTGGAAACAAAGTTTAAAAATTCACTTTCCCACTCATTTTAGCCACATATTCACCACCATTGGTTGAACTTGATAGACATATATCTTTTTTCAACTGTACTAACTATGTAATGGTGTAATATATTTACTATTAATCTTTATCTCCATTTTCATACATGTTTAAAGCTAATTAATGAAATTGCAATGCCTTTTTAATTTAACATGTATGGCCATCTTAAAAATCTCAAAAAAGTTCTAAAATTGTCTATAAACATAGCACAATATTTATAACAAATCGAAGAATAAGCAAAAGCTATTACCCCCAATTCCCTGTTTAACTTTGTCAAGGAAGGGGCCGTTCACACGGCTTATTTTGCCACGGATTGGGCGCCGTACTGCCGCCGGATTAGCGCGCAGTATCGGCACCAATCCGTCGCAGTAATTACGCTAATTCCACCAGTTCTCAAAGAAGAACAGTGGAGTCCGTCGCTCCCGTTCTCGCATCCGGTCGAATCCGCCGGCGGGGAAAAAGTGACATGCACATTATCCAGGGCGCAATACGTGCCAGTGGAATAATGCAAGTCTTGGGGGCCGGCCGGCCCCGCCCCGCCCGCCGCCCCCGCCCCTTATTCAAGCCGGAATGCGATCGCAATCCCCGGCTTCGCAATTACCGGCTTTGATAAGCCGTGTGAACCGGGGTTTAGACACAAAAGGGTGATTAGGTTGTCCAATAGATTTATAATAGATACTTTGAAAATGGTTCCTTGCCAAATGGTCTGCCACCAACATCTATTGCTTGTGTCAAGCTTCAGTCACCTTAAAGAATTATGTTTTCTGGGATTATAATACTGATGGCCTAGCAATATTTGATCAGAGAGGCTTCTCCCCTCATTTGAACACCTATGTAACCAATGAGGGAGACATAACCACTGCATTCATTTGTTCCACGATAGTTCCTGAAAGTCAGACCTTCAAGATTACAGATTAATGGTCTGTCCTTAGAATAGACTATTAAAGGACCTGTCTAGTTTTTATTTTATTTTTTTTAGTAAAAGGGTTGTCCCATCTCGCACAATTAATTCTGAGGCTAATTTATAGCTTTTCACAATTCAATTTCATAGAATGGAGAGATGGTCTCGCTTGTGTATTTCATTTTATTTTTATTCTAGCACCGTTGTCCTAAATTAATTTTAAAAAAGTAGAACTTGACAACCACTTTAAGAACATAATCCCCTTACAGTTTACAGGGTACAACGCAATCATGGCTATTCAGCATACTGTGATGACAAGAGAAAGTATTTCTCAAGTGAATCCTTCCTTTCAACAATCTTTTAGTAGAAAAGCGAATGGTCCACAGGTCTGTGGAGGCCACTTAGCAAAACGTATGTGTCAAATACTATCACTTACAAAGTCCACAAAACACTTCCATACAGTTCTGTAAAATACCTAAATAAGTCCTCATTCACAACACATTTTGTACTTCATCTCCAGTATTCATTGGAAAAAAGATATCCCGAAGTGTAGTCTTTTTTGGACTATATCTGCTTTATTTTATGATGGTATATTCTTTACGTGCCAGACACAAGCTCGTGGTTTGCCCTATAGACTTCTGAGGCTCCACCACTATATATATCAGGATGTCTTTTTCAAAAACTACCGGTGACGGAGCCAAAAAAAGCTGATGTAAATGGGTTCTAACAGTGATGTATAATGCCTTAATGATGCCAATGTACATAATAACAATTCCTACACCACAAGTCCAGCTGTTTTTATGAAAGTTCACATGTTAAGAGGAAAGGGGTTGTTCAAAGCTATCATGCAGGGCTAATTGCCCCTTTTGCCCATGCAACAGTCCTATTTTGGTCTTCAAGATACTACTCTAATATGGTGAACCATTGGGCAAAAAAAAATTTACACCACTGAATGATCAACATCACGAAGCGCGCTGTGGTCGTATTCTCCGACACCACCCGACAGAGCACCTGCTCTGCTCCCATTCTCTGCTTGTGGCCCTCACACACATTCTTGTCTCCTAGGGTGCATCGGCTCTATAAGATTTAAAGGGCCAGTGCACACCTTGCACTTGCATTGGCCCTATCTCCTGCGAGCACCTGGGATTTAAGACAATTCCTTCCTCTGCTCCTTGCCAGGTTGCTTGTGCTTCATAGTTTCATAGTTTCATAGTTTGTAAGGCCGAAAAAAGACGAGACGTCCATCCAGTGCAGCTGTTGTCTTCCAGGTGTTGAATCCAGAGGAAGCAAAAAACCCCAATGATGTAGAAGTCCAAATTGTCCTCATTTTAGGGAAAAATTCCTTCCCGACTCCAATCGGCAAGGGAAAAAAATCCCTGGATCAATGACCATTCTCCAGAATCCAACAATAACTTTTTTATTATTATCCCAGAAATGCACCCAAACCCTTTTTGAACTGTTGTGAATTCACCATGACAAGCCCTCTGGCAGAGAGTTCCACAGTCTCTCTGCTCTTACATAAAGAATCCCTTTCTATTTTATGTAGAAACTTTGGGTTCCTCAAGACTAGAGTGCCCCCTTGTTTCTAATCGCCGGGTATAAATAAATCTTGGGGAATCTCTATATTGACCTTTGTGTATTTTAAACATATTTATTTGTCCCCCCGAAGCCGTCTTTTCCCCCTAAACTAAATAACCCTAATCTTGCTAATCTTTCTGGGTACTGTAGTCCACCCCGTCCCCTTCTATTATTTTTGTTGCTAGCCTTTGTACTGTTCAAGCTCTTACAGATGTTCTTTTCCTGTGCACTTGGTGCCCAAAAACTGTACACAATATTCATTGTGTGGTGTAACGCCGTGAGCTTGTATGAATGGGGGAGAGATAATGGTTCTCTGATCAGATGGTGCCTCTATGCCCCTTCTAATGCAACCCCTGATCCTATTTGCCTGGGGCAAGCTGCTGTCTGACACTGGTGTACCAATTAAGTTGTTACGTGGTCCACCGGGATGTCCGCGCAATTCCTGGTGCTGTCCATGTCATCGTGTTTTTACCAAGCCTTTTCCATTTAACATGTAGTCATGTAATGGATTTTTCACTACCATGTGCATAAACCTTGCAGTTATCTGTGTTAAACCTCATCGCTGCCATTTCCTGCCCTATGCCCCAACTTATCCAGATCCCTTTGTTTGTAATAAACACATTATCCTCTATAGTGTTGATTTACTTTACACGAGCTTTGTATCGGGTCTGCAAAGAGTCGATATTCTACCTGTGCAATTCTGTGTAAGATCGTTAATGAAAATGTTGTAGAGGATAGGGCCCAATACTTGACCCTTGTGTACCCCACTTAGTAACAGCAATCCAGTCAGAAGTATGTACCTGTAATTACTACCCTTTGTTTTTTTTCTGTGAGCCAGTTGCCTTACCCACTTGCACAATGTTTTCCCCCAGTCCAAGCATTCTCATTTACTTTACCAACTTTTATTGTGGCTACCGTATCCAAATCGCTTTAGAAAATTCTAGTATATATGTCCATCCAGTGGCCTCTCACCCCGATCCATGTCTTGCACTGACTTTCCTTATAGAAGTGATGGATTAGTGCTGACAGGGACCGGATCATTCTTTAAAACCTGCTGAAACGGCGTTATACATTTATTTTCAGTGAGATACTCCAGGTTATGGCATCTTGAGAAAACCTCAAACTGTGTACCTACAAAAGAAGTTAAGCTTACCGGCCTATAGTTTCATGGATCACTTTTTGACCCCTTTTTAAATATGGGTCCACCACATTGCTATGCGCCAATCCTTTGGGACATACCCAGTATTTAGAAAGTCCATAAATTTAAAGATTATTAGGGGCCTATCGATGACATCACCTTATCTCCCTTAGGGACACTTGAGGTAATGCATCTGGACCTGGGGATTTGTCTATTTATCTTCTTTAGAAGGAGTTGAACTTCTTCTTGGGTAGACAAGAAATCTTTTATGTTGGAATTACATCATCCCTCTGTTCAACAGGAAAGCTCATCCTCCTCGGTAAATACAGTGGAGACGAAAGTGGTTTAATAGTTGCTTTGTTCTCATCACCCTCTACTGTCTCTCCCTCAGTATTTTTCAAACGGCCTAATTTTCTGTTTTAATCTTTTTATCTAATTAGATAGTTTAAAATTATTTTGGGGTTAGTTTACTTTCTATGGCGATACGTCTTTCCGTCTCCAGCTGTGCTTCCTTATATCATTATTTTAACACTTTATTTGTTTACCTATAGCTTCTTAGTAGCTTCTTCTACTACCGATCCTTGTTTTAGTAGGTGAAACGCTTTCTTTTTGTTTTTTATTGCCTCCTTTACATCCCAGTTGATCCCACATTGGGTTTTTCCTGTTTCTAAATTAATTTTATTACACATAAGGTATGTACCTCTCAAGTGGTAGCCTAGGATGTTTTTTTAAAAATATTCCCATTACTTATTAGTTCTGCCCATATTTAAACACATTAGCCAGTCAATACGGGTGTAGGCCTCATAAAGCCAGAAATAAAATTAGCCTTCTAAAATTTAGTGTTTTTTGTGGCTCCTTGACAAAAAACTCTATTGAAGGATAAAGGAAATGTATATATTTATGGTCACTATTTCCCAGGTGCCCCTCAAACCTGAACTTGTTACTCGTGTCACGGTCTATTAGTCAATATTAAATCTAAAAGGGCCTTTTCCGCTAGTGGTTCTTGCACCATTGGCAAAAAAAGGGTTTTTTAATTAATTTTTCCAAATTAGTTATTGACAAAACCTGTTTCTTTGTGAGAGCCTTTGTTTTTTTTACAGGGGTATTTTTTTCAGCTTCCAATTGATGTCTGGATAGTTAAAGTCGCCATTATAATAACCTGCATTGCTGATTAGCCGCCTCATCTATTAGCCTGAGGAGGTAAATCTTCTATGGGTTCGTTATACTTAGACCCTATTGTATTAGAGTGTTTTTGTGGTGGGTTGGGGTGCTACCCCCATGTTTATTTACTCTACTGATTCCACTTGTTCATTAGGCTGTGTCGCCTATGATGCTTCCGCGCGAGGTTGGCTGTTGTGCAGACTAGAGACAGGAGCCAGCGTCTGTCTCTCCTTTGGCCGGGCTGTTTGCAGGGATCCGCTTTCTAAAATAGACCGTTATCATGTAAGTTAACTGCCCAGTCGTAGCTCTCGGTCCAGTGCCATGTCTCTGTGATCCCACTATGTCATATTTTTCTTGTGGGGCTATTACGTACATTCTCTAGTTCATTTATTCTTGTTGGTCAGACTGTCCTGGCATTGGTCCAGCATGCAATTTGAGAGATATTTTTTCAGTTTTGTGTATTCCTTTCTCCCTGATATTTTTAACTATTGCTCACCCCCTCCCTCCACTCCACACCCTGATTTATTTCTAATTCCCAGCTCACTCTATCTGTCACTATCTTGCATGCTAATTCTTTGTAGTTACCCTCCCCCCAGTCTCTAGTTTAAATATTCCTCCAACTGATGGCCATTTTTGTCCCCCCAATACTGCTGCGCCTGTCCCCAGTTTGAGGTGAGCCGCATCGCGTAGGCAGGTAGAGCGTGGTGTAGCTCGCAAGTGACAGTGTAAGGTCTAGCCCGCAGTTCTCCAAAGAAACCAAATCCCTCTTTTCCACACCAATTTTTGAGCCGACTTATAGACGCCTCTCTAATCTCATCTGCATCTCTGGTGTGGCTCATGGAACAGTGTAATATTTCTGGAAAAATTATTTACTCTGGGGTCCTGTGACTTGAGCTTTTGACCTAAGTGCCTGAAGAATGTCATGTGTTTTGTAAGGATCGCACTCACAGCTACCTCTAAGCTTTGTCATTATTGCCAGATGGGAGAGCATAGACAGATGTGGATGTTCTCACCAGGCCCCAGACCGCGAGCGCAGATCTGTCAGGCGCCCGATCGCCACGAGTATGTCGAACGCCGCTCTTGTAGGTAAACAAGCGATTGACTGTTGCGACGCGATCCCGGTCGTGTTGTGGAGAGTGTCGCCGCTGTCGCTGTTGGACGCATAGATTGTGGATGGCGTCGCCGCCGCGCAGATTACTAGCGCGCGCACGGCTGTCTAGCCTGCGCTGGCGCACGCTGCGCATGAGTGTACGCCTGTGTTACTGGAGCGCAGGACAGGGTAGGTGTCATGCTGCAGCAACGCTATTTCTGTGGCTGATATCCCCCTCTTCTGCGCCAATCTTGCAATTTGTTGGGGTGACCAAATTCAGGACTAAGATTCCTGACATCTTTCCTCTTCCCTTCTTTCTGACTGTACCCATCTAGCTGCCTTCATGTTCCTGCACCTCCATCGCTGCCACCCTTCCCAGCATCTAACCTGCGAGTGATTTGCTCAGTGGGCAGCCGGCGCGCTTCAAGATGGCAATGGATCTCAGTGTTGCCATCTGTGCTCATTTGGATCCAGGTAATACGGGCTTCTTAAATGTGCAGTGTGCACACATCTTGCCACAGCAGTATGCGTCCCCTCGAACTGTGTCACTCAAGGTGTCATACATTGCACAGGTTGTGCACTGGACAGCATTGATCAGAAACATGGATACGTCATGGGGGGATGTTACCAAAAAGATATATGAATACAATTATATTATAAGCGATACAATCCTGTTGTCTCTAAAGGAGTCTCCCAGATGTCTAGAGTGCTCTCATCTTAAGTTCCAACTACTTAAAAGAAACACGCACTTTTAGGCAGAAAACACACTCGCACACTCTGTTTTCACTCGCTCTCAAAATACTCAGCTTTATAACCTACCACACTGCGTTTGGCTGTGCTGTAAACCTCTCTTTCAGGAGCAAAAAGGCTCACAGCCCAAACACAGATCTATTTAAGCTCTGTTGATTAGGTAACCACACCCCACACCAGTCACCTTGACCAGTCACATGAATCTCACACAGCCCTAAGCAACTGTGTATGTTCTTTAACTTATAGAAACTACTAACTACTTTTATACTATAAATGTAATCTATACACGAAATAGAGGTTAGCTTCAGAAGTTTAAACTATATGTCTGATATAGATTATAAATTTACTGCAATCAATAAATAAACACAGGTATAAATAACACAAGTATTTGCTGGAGGATTAACAAGGAATTTCTCCTATCAATCTTAAGTATCCAACACTTAAAAGAACACACTTTAAGGGGCAAACACCTCGCAGACTCGTTCTCACGTCGCTCAAAAATACTCAGCTTTAACACTTTCCCACACTGCTGTTGGCTGTGCTGCAAACCTCTCTTTAAGGAGCAAAAGCCTCACCAGCCCAAACACAGCTTGCTATTTAAGCTCTGTTGATTAGGTAACCACACCCCGGGGTCACCGAGTCACTGACCAGTTCACGGTGACTCACAAGCCCTCAGCAACTGTGTATGTTTGTAACTAAGAACTGACTAACCTACTCTCTTTATCACTATAAAATGTAATCTATACAACAATAAGTGTAGCTGAAGTATAACTATTGTCTGCTATAGAGTATAAAATGTACTGCAATAATAAATAAAACGGTATAAATAAACAACAAGTATTTGATGGAGGAATTATCAAAGGACTTCTCCCTGACTCAATCTTAAGTTCTCCAACACTTACAAAGAAACACACTTTAAGGAAACACACTCGCAGACTCGTTCACTCGCCTCGCAAATACTCAGCTTTAAACCTTTGCCCACACTGCTGTTTGCTGTGGCTGCATACCTCTCTATTCAGGAGCAAAAGGCCTACCAGCCAACAACAGCTGCTAATTTAAGCTCAGTTGATTAGGTAATCAAACCGCCTCACCAGTGACTGACCAGTCACGTGACTCACAAGCCCTCGCAACTGTGTATGTTTGTAACTATAGAATACTGAACTACTCTTTGAATACTTAAATGTAATCTATACACAAATTAAGTGTAGCTAGAGGTATAATTTTATGTCTGCTATTAGATTATAATATGTATGCAATAATAAATAAACACAGGTTTAAATATAACAGCAAGTATTTCCTGGAGGATTAACAAGACTTCTCCCTCTCAATCTTAGTCCCAACACTTAAAAAGAAACACACTTTAGACAAACACACTCGCAGACTCGTTCACTCGCTCAAAATGCTCAGCTTTAAACCTTCACACACACTGCTGTTTGGCTGTGCTGCAAACCTCTCGTGTTCAGGAGCAAAAGGGCCTCGCACCAGGCCCAACACAGCTGCTATTTAAGCTCCTGTTGAAATTAGGTAACCACACCCCGTCACATTCACATGACCAGGTCACGTGACTCACAAGCCCTCAGGAACTTGTGTGTATGTGTGTGTGTACTGTAGAGACTACGAGATACTTTTAATACTAGATAAATGTAATCTATACACAAAAATAAGTGTCGCTAGAAGTATAACTATAATGTTAGCTATAGCATTATAAATGTACTGCAAACTAATAAAATGTAAAACACCAGGTTTAATAAACACAAGGATTTGCAGGAGGATTAACAAGGACTTCTCCCTCTCAATCTTAAGTCTCCAACACTTAAAAGAAACACACTTTAAGGCAAACACACTCGCAGACTCGTTCACTCGCTCAAAATACTCAGCTTTAAACCTTTCCCACACTGCTGTTTGGCTGTGCTGCGACCTCTCTTTCAGGAGCAAAAGCAAAAGTGTTCCTGCTGTTGATTTGCGCTATTTTCTTTGTTTTCCTGGTTTTGACCATCTGATATGAACTTCTGACTACTCCTTGCCTGCCATCTGCCCTAAACTCTTTCCCTGTGACCTGGTTATAACTCTGTTTGCAACCTGTGTACCTCATTGGCACTTCGGCTATCACTGTGAGTGGCCACGTCAGGGGTAGCGACCTGGGAATTCCCCGCAGCCAAGTCCATCCCATCCTGCAGCGGGGTCTGACAACTCCGCTTCCTGGCGTGGGTAGTGTCATCTCTCACGGTGACCCAGTGAATCCAGCACCTGCTCCATGACAGTCCAAACTGGCCATGAATTACACCAATGTATCTCTGCCACATCATCACCGTAGTGGTCCATCAAGGCACTTGTCAAGAGCAGCTCTGCCAGATGCTTCTGCACATGGCAGCACATCTTCCTGAAGCCGCACCTGCTGTGTCTCCTCCTCCAGCTGCCATTGCCATTCAGTGTCTGCACCTGCCACTGCAATTTCATTACCACGGGGACCCAAAGATATATGGCAGGTTTCTGAACTAGTGTACCATTCACTTCAAGGTCAGGGCGAACCAGTTACTTGCAGATTGAGCAAAGGTGGCCTTCATTATAAGCCTTCTCTGTTGAAGCCTTGGGAGTGAGGGGTTTCATTAACGGCTAGTCCGCAGGAATTCCTGAAGTCCTTTTACAAAGTCTTTGAAGATCCTGGGTACATTTCCTCTGCCACATCATCTCTGGTTTGCTTAGTAAAGGTGATTCCACGTTGGGGCAATACACCATACAGTTCTATACTCTGGCCTATGAGCAAAACTGAAATAATGAATCTCTTGTAGTGGCTTTCAGGAGAAGGTCTCACCGGGTGAAACAAGAATGAGCAAGCTCTCTGGCCTCCAGAATTTATATCCAAGTCACAATCCAAGCTTCGCCAGCAATAAGAGTCTTCCCAGCCTCGCAGACAGCCTCATTTCACACCAGACTTCCAAAGACTTCTCCTGCCACCACCGACAGGTTCTTATGCTGGACCTACGTAAGTGGAGAAAGATTATTTGGTGGAGGAAGAATGCACCCACAAGTGCAGTCTGAACCTCTACCAATGTTTTGGTGACAGGGAACATATTCTGAGAAACGGCCCAGTTCAACCAGGGAAACTCCTTGTCTTCCTGGACTCTGGCTTGCAGGGATCGTCATTTACTTATCTCTTGTTTCCAGATTCCATCTACCAGTCACTTGGCTAGACTAGTAGATGGCCTCTGATTATTTATTTTGTGAATGGAGAGTTCCAGAGAGGTCCTGAAAGGCCCTGTTCTGTACCAGACTGAACCGCTGACTCTACAGGTTAGAGCATCGCACGAGGAAAAGATTATGTTCCACGCTCTCCAACACTTCAGCAGTTCACCTAAGCCTTTTGTGATTGCAGCTTCACAACCCATTGTTGGAACAGCAAACAGGTGAGGTCACCCGTTGGGGTCAGCAATGTCACTCACGGTACCTTATTCCACCCCATCTGGTGCAACCTTCTTCTCCACCTATGTCTTCAACATTGCTTTCAGGTCTTCCTGTTCTGTAATGAGAATTTGCAGATGTCTTCTGTGAAACCAAGCGGAGACCCTTCTGCCTTATTTTTCCCATGACTGCCCTATTGACCTCTTGCCTAGCATGGCCATGTCAGCTTACATCAAAGAAAACCTGCAAAATGGCTGAGTTTGCAAATCATCCTCTCCTGCCAGTGCTGGTTTCTTCTTTGTGGTAAAAAGGATGATTCTCTGCGCCCTTTTATAGATTAATGGGGTTTAAATAAAATCACTGTCAAGAACCAATATATGTTAACTCTGATCTCTGAGCTCTTTAATCATTTACAGGGGGCCAAGATCTTCAACAAGCTTGATTTATGAGGGGCCTACAATTTGATTTGGATCTGAGAAGGAGACAAATGGAAGACCGCCTTCAACACCTACAGAGGGGACTTCAAGTACCTAGTGATGTTGTTTGGTCTCTGTAATGCTCCAGCGGTCTTTTAAGACTTCGTCAATGAGCTCTTCCGGGACCTCCTGTATGCTTGCCTCATGGTGTACCTCGATGAGATTCTGATTTTCTCTTCGGATTTAAAGTCTCATTGTGACAATGTGTGGCTGATTCTAAGATGTCTTTGAACCAACCACCTCTACACCAGACTCGAGAAGTACTTATTTTAATAGACCAGTCTGCCCTTTCTAAGGTACATTGTAACTGACAAAGATCGGCAGATGGATCCTGCAATATTGTCAGCTGTTCTTCAGTGGCTTTGACCTGTTGAACTTCGAGCTATCCAATGCAAATTACTATGCCAATTTATTCCCCACTTCTCCATGCTAACAGCACCCATAGTGGCTCTAACCAGGAAAAACAGTAACCCTAAGCTCTCGCCACCTGAGAGTGAAGAAGTCTTTGCCCATCTTATGGCTGCTTTTGCTATAGCATCTGTTCTGACTCGACTGGAGCCAAAGAAACCTTTCTTCCTGGGGGCCTCATCTGTGGAAGTTGGAGCAGTACTCATTCAGAAGGTTACTAAAGGCAAAACTATTACCTGTGGTTTCTTCTCTAAAACCTTCTTCCCAGTAAAAAGGAACTACACCATTGGGGATCACAAACTGTTAGCCATTAAATTGGCTTTAGAGGAATGGGGCCATCTTCTAGAAGGAGCTTGTCACCCTGTGAATATTTATACTGACCGAATATTTATATCTCCAAACTGCACAGCAGTTAAATCCCTAACAAGCTAGATGGTCTCTCTTCTTCTCCCAATTTAACTTCTGCTGCACTTTCGGCCTGCGTAGAAGAATGTAAAACAGATACCCTCTCATGTTTCTTGGATACTGCTGCTCTTGACTCCAAACTGCAGCATATCATTTCTCTAAAACGTCTGATCCCCACAGCTCCCATCAATCTCCAACAGGTTCCTCCCGGGAAAACTTTCATACACCCTGTCCTAAGGAAATGAATTCTTCAGTGGGTCAACTCATCCAAGCTTGTCAGTCACCGAGGAATTTGAAAGTCCTTGTTGCTGATTTCTTGACATTATTTGTTTCCTGCTCTCACTCAAGATGTCAAAGATTTCGTCCTCACTTGTCCTACACATGCCTCTAACAAATCTTCTCATCTGAAACCTTCTGGACTTCTACAGCCTTTCCCTATACCTGAAAAACCCTGGAATTTGTTACAGATTTACCTCCCCCTTCTGCTCATAAAGTCATTTGGGTAGTTACTAATCAGTTCTCAAAGATGTCTCACTTTGTACAACTCCCAGGTCTTCCTTCTTCCTTCCTTCTTCTCCTATGTATTTCAGCACGTATTCCGACTACATTGTCTTCCTCTACATACTGTGTCAGATCGAAGGGTACAATTTGTCTCCATATTTTGGCATGCATTCTGTGCTTGTCTACAGGTCAAGTTGGATTTCTCTTCAGCATACTAAATCAAATTCTTGGAATTATCTCCATCACTTTGTCTCTTCCTGTCAAGATAACTGGGCTGATCTTCCTTGGGCTGAATTTTCAAAATAACTAGATTCTAAGTCTGCAGGAGCTTCCCCATTCTTCATGGTCTACGGAAAACACCCCCGGCTTCCTCTTTCTCTTCCTCTGTCAACAACCTTTGTTGTTCCTGCTGTGGACTCTCAAGTCTAAGAAATATCCTGTATCTAGCAAGGTACTGGGCAATCTCTCCTCTTGTGTTCCATGCAGGCAATAAGGTCTGGTGATCTGCCAAGTATGTCCATTTGAAGATTCCCTGTGTCAAGCTTGGCTCACGCTTCCTAGGACCCTTCCCAGTCCTTTGGAAAATTAATCGAGTCAATAAAAAGTTCAGTTTGCTTCCATTTATGTGGATCCCAAATTCCTTCCACGTCTCTCTCATAAAGCCTCTCGTCCTCAACTGCTTCTCTTAAAAGCCCATGACATCTTCTATGGAAACAAACTCTAATGAGTTTGTTACCATAGGAGAAACTCATTTGTTTCCTATGGAAACAAACTCTTCGAGGCCCATGAAATTCTGGCTGTAAAGCGCCTTAGAGGTGAAACATATCACTTTGTAGATTGGAAGGGGTTCGGGCCTGAGGAAGGGTCCTAGGAACAACAGGAGTATACTGATGATTCCAACCTCCTTTGGAAGTTTCATCTTTGACAGATTTAGAAGAAAAGGGAGTTTAAGGTGGGGGGCTGTCACTATGTGTGCCATGATCCGTGTTCTCCGACACCTCTGCTCTGCCTGGGACTTCCCCGTTCCTGCTCCACTCCCGTCCTCTGCTTGTGGCTGGTGTGCACATACTCACCAATTAGGTTGCGTGGTGTGGCTTTGTTAGATTTAATGGGCCAGTGCTTACTGCCCACTTACATTGACCCTATCTAATGCCAGCATCTGAGATTTAAGAAACTTCCTTCCTCTGCTCTTTGCCAGTTTGTTGGCGTTTCTGCTCCTTGGTTTGCACTGTTTACTCAGTTCTGTGTCTTCCTTGTTTTCACCCTCTGCTACAAACTTCTAACTACTCTTTGCCTGCCACCTGCCCTAACCTATTTGCCTGTGATCCAGTTACACCTCTGCCTGCTCTGTGTGTACTTCATTGGCACTTCAGCTGCCACCACAAGTGGCCATGTAAGGGGTAGCGACCTGCGAGTTCCCTGCAGCCAAGTCCACCCCACCTTTCGGCGACTTTTGGTGAATGCTGGGGGGGCTCCTTAGACTCCACTTCCTGACATTGTTAGTGTCATCTCTGGCAGTGATCCAGCGCAGTGACAACCTGCTCCATGAAAGTGAAGCTGTGAACCTAAAACAGCACATTAATTTAGCAGCGCAACACCTTCATTTTAAAAACAAATTGTAACATGTTTTGTTTTTTTGTATTGAAAATTGGATATAAACTATGCCAGATTGTCAACAACAATAATCATAAATCACAGTAGAAAAACCTATATTTTATGTAGACTACTATAAAAGCTATATGTGATATCTTAACCATATTCTTAATTTCCATCACATAGGATAACATCTGGCTCTCAACAACTTGACAGCAAAATGAATGGTAGTAAATTGAATTGTTTCTAAAAGAAACTACGGAGTAAAACTGATTGATTGAAAACATGGAGTACATGTCGGAAACTGAAGTGCTTCAGCACAAGAGATTTTGCTAGGAAATCTGGCAATTTTATATGTTTACACTATGTGCCAGGTGTGTTTATAGGGTAATGTCAGCCATGTGTTATATCTGACTCTTATCCTGGAGACAAATTCTTCTGCTAATTTGCATTTGGCATTTTATGTTCAATAATGTAGAAATAGAAGTAGATGAGCCAATAACATTTTTCATGTGCCCTATTTTCAAAAACACCTTGGACCAATCACTATCATACGAATTATACAACACAGAAGACATTCAGTATAAGCATATACTGCGTGAGACCTCTGTCTGATTGGTGTATTTAGCTGTCAGACTCTCGCACCACAGGGAACATCAAAAGAATTTTCAAAATTAAAACATTATTTGCATCTTTGTTGATGGTCATCTCCTGGGGCTTATGCAAAATCTTTAACTGGGCCTTCCACCAACCATAAGCTTTTCAAAATTGCTGTCTTTTATGTGATTTTGTTCCCAAACACTCCTGCTGTGGTTGGACCTCTACCTTTGGACTCCAATATTTATGTATGCCCAAATCTTGAATAGGGGATTGTCCCAATCATCTCACGATCCACTTCAACATTTAGTTACTGATTTTTGATTTATGGACTAGAGATGACTCTATATTTTTCAGAAAATACAAGTAATTTTTGGAGTCAATGTCTAGATGCTCGTGGCTAACCACAATTTGCAGGTTTTCCAGAAAACCATCCAAACTCCAGTTTGGGCACTATGTTCCTTTTCTCTTTAACATTGTGGTATAGTGAATCAGACTTGTGGAGAGGATTTGCATATATAGTATTGAGATCAAGAGGATACGAGATTTAAATGCAAAATTCAAGCATCTCATGAATAATTCAGTGAGCAGGCTCCCCTCCCCCCACGCGTGTTGTGAGGGAGATTGTAATCTTCCACAGAAGGAGTCAAGTTAACTGTTCAACTCCCAGAAAATATGGTTATTGTTTTAAATTCCAGGAGGTTTAACGCTTTTCATAAGAGGAGACTATTCAGCGTATCCAGCAGATAGGTCAGGTCATTGGAGAATTACAAGGTTAAAATGATGCATTTAGTGCTGTAAGTAAGGATTTCACAGATAAGCATATAGAGGTAGTGAGGAGCAGATGAGAGCCTACAGAATCACAGCACAGCATGCTACATACTGTACATTATACATAAACTGTATATGAAAGGCCTAAAAAATGGGATATGGGAAGCCTTCATTGAAAACATTTGATTGGTTGTTAATTGATTATTTCTACTCTGTTCTTAATATTCATGGATGGAGATAAGCAAATTTCCCTGACAACTAAAGTCCACTGATTCGCCAACCAGTCAATTACCTTTCTTATATTACAGAACCATATTTTATCCACATAAAGCAATGGGAGGTAAAACAGGGATCCATGCCTTATCCTCTGTTGATTTTAATGGGAGGATTCAGCGCTAAATTAATTGGTGAATTGGCAAATAGATACATTTCTAGATTTGCTTATCCATAGTCCTAGCTTTTTATACCAAATACTAGGATCCTTTCCAATACCAAAACAAGCATTAACTGCAAAATGGATCTACCACATGTACAATGTGTAAGCAAAGACAAAGAGTAGCTCTCCTGTAGATGTCTGAATTCCTTTGGAAAAAAAAAATCTGCTCCGTTGTATCATTGCTATGTTATTTGTCCTGGAACCATTTAAATGAATTGACAACTAGACATTACCATTTTATTGGTCAATAAGGTATAAACATACATTGTGGTCCTTATTTACTATTGCTGTTTTAAACATAGACAGTCTAGAAATGTGCCAGATTAATCACAGCGACTGATGCTGTTAGATAAATTTGGCAAATCTTTACATTTGTGTAGCTTTTTAGACATTAGTTATTGTACTATTTCCCCGATTTTAAAAAAACCTTTTTTTGGCCGCAACTACAATAAAAAATTTAACCCCCTTTGTGTATAGAAACAAAATAAATCATAGCAAAATATAATGTTTTATCAGCTCCAAAAAGGGCATAATAAATCAATAAAAAAGCCAAAAAAGGCTTAAGACCTAAACCATGACCCCTCCAAAAAGGGAAATAAAAGGAAGTCTGGGTTAAAAGGCACCATATATATGGGAATTTACAGGTGCATATTATAAATGGTACCCTAAAGACCAATAAGTTGAAAAACAGAAAAAACATATAAAATACAAAAGATGTTAACCCCAATAAATAAAAAAATGGGTTCCGGGAACCAAACAAATTTAAAACGTATTTGATGCCAAAAAACATATACAACATCTGTCTGTAGATAACGCAACAATCCTCAAGGTAACTCAATGCTTGACATAGAAAAGGTCACAAAGGCCACACTTGTTGCTACAGAGGCAGGTCCTAGTAAGAGGCAAAAAAAAGGCCAAGCGATACATGGAAAAAAAAATTTCACAGGGGGCAGAATATTGTGAACAAACACTTTTCAAAACCTTTCCATTTATGAGGGACCCCAAAAGTTTAGTACATGACTGCACACAAGTTAAAAAACCAATTTACCCCCAGCCCCCCCTTTCAAACAGAGCCGTAGTTTTTCACAAGGGGGGATTCCCCAACAATTGGGAAAAATAAGATAAACAACCACTCACATACCTACTATTCAAAGAGGGGGGGATTGGGGTAGGATTACAACTGAAATTAATAAGGCTTCTATAGGGAAGCCAGTCATATGTAACGTGGGTAGTTGGGGTACTTGGACCCCCCGCAATCGATGATAGTTAACCCGCCAGGGAGGGGGAGTTAATTTGCCCCCGGTATTCACCAAAGCCCCCCCAAAGCGGGGTTGGGGCTTGCTGGGGGGCGTTTAGGGGGCCAGGTCGCTACCCCCGACGTGACTTGCTTGCGATGGCGGCCGAGGTGGGGAGGTGGTACAGAATCGCAATCCCAAAAATGTAGTCCCTGGGCAAGGGAGTAAGATCAGGGTGGGGGGCAATGGTTCGTGGTCGTGGGCAGGCAGGAAGGTCAGGGGAGGCGGCCCGGGGGAAATCAAGAAACATACAAGAGGGCCGGGGAAAACCGGGGCCAAAAATTAAATGGGACGCTGGGCCCCCCAAAAATTTACAAGAGCGAGCCCACTTTTCGCCCCAAAAGAATTGGGGGACCCGGGCCCCGGCCGGCCCGAGCAGAAACGGGCCCAAAGGGGGAGTGGAAGGGGGCCCGGGGCGCCCCGCTGCCCCGTCCCCCGGGCCCGCACGCCCCCCTCCCGGGCAGGGACCCGGACAGGAAGCAGGGTGTGGTTTCGGGGTCGCGGGCCGGAGCGCGGCGGCCCCTCATCTCATTTCCCCCCGGGGGCCCCCCCCCCTTAGGGTTTTCCCCCTCTTTTTAGGCCCAAGGAACCCCGCGAAAAAAAATCCTGGTTCAAGATATTTGACTCTGGTTCTCAGGACCTTCCTCGGGGAAAGAAGGGCCCCCCCAAAACCCAAACCCGGAAGAAAACCCTTTACCCCTGATGGTCTTCAAAGGCCAAGATGTCCTTTAAATTTAAATCATCGGGGGACTCAAACCCCCGGGGGGTTTTAGACCACTCTTCTGGGGGAAACCCGGGTTTAAGACCAGGGCTTTAGGAGGGGGACATGGAAGGCGTTTGGAAAACCGGAGGGGGAAAATGGGGGTAGGAAGAGCTTTTTAGGGGGACACCGGGTTAAGGGGTGCTGGGGGTACCCCAAAAGGCCCCCGAAACCGGGGGACCCAATTTTTAGGTTTGGGCATTTAGAGGCGTAGTATCTAAAGAAAGCCACACCTTTTTCCCCCGGCTGGAAATGTAGGGGAAGGGGGGGCCCCCTCCTCTTGTCCCGGGCCCGGTCTTCCCTTTTCGGGCCCGAGGCCTGGAAATAAGGGAAGTCGGGGTTTTCGCCCCAAAAGGGCCTTGATTAGAGATGGGGGGAATCGAAATTTTTAAAGAAGTGGAATTTTTTAGAATTTCAGGAAAAAAATTTCGGTTCCGGGAACGAAGGGCGAAAATTTGGGGGGACTTCGGGTTTAACGAAGTTGCTTTTGATTGATAAAAAAGGCTGCGGGGGCAAAATGGCGGGTACATGGGGCAAAGGAAATTGGGGGGAAGAAAGGGGATTTGCCCGCAAAGACAAAGTGCAGAGGGGAAGCCAATCGAAAACCGGCGGGATTCTGTGACCCTCCAAACCGGGACTTTTAAGTCCCGGGCGCGAAAGGGCCCGGGGGTCACAAATCCTCTCATTTTGCTAAATAGGGAAGGTGCTGCCGCGGCGGGTAGCCCCTTATCGAAGAATTTTATTTTTTATATAAACATTTTTGTGGGGTGTCTCAGGGTTGTTTTCAGAGATGTTCTCTTAATGTTCATTTCTAAAATTTTTTGGGGGGATTTGGGTCTGAAAACCAAATGGGGGGGTCCACTGAGGGTCAATTACATTCAATTTTCCCAAAGGAGATTAAGCCAGTTCCTGTTGAAATTAAATTTAAAAAAACAGCGTTTTTACAATAAAAAATAAACCCCTTCATTTTTGGGCCCCCGCCCCAATTCTATTTCGCCCAAATTACTCCCATGGGGTTAAATTTAAGGGGTTTTTTTTGCTTTGGGGTGGGTGCAAAAATAAACCCCTCTTTTTTTAACGGCCCCAAAAAATATAAATTTTTCCTGAGCCTAATTCACAAGAAAAGGGTTAATTACAACTGTATCTCTTGTTGGGGCGTAGAAAACCCCAATTGTAACCGCTACAAAGCTACTTTTGTCGGCTCAATTCTTTGGCGCAATTTACTTCCAGGGGTTAATTAAGCGTTGTTTGCTGGTGTGTGCAAAAAAAAAACCGTTTTTTCAACCCCAAAAATATATAAATTTTTCCTGTAGCCATTTCACAAAAAAGGTTAAATTTACAACTGTATCTCTTGTTGTTGGCGTAAAAAACACGCAATTTTTAAAACGCTAAAAAGTATATTTGTGCGGCTCAATTTTTTTGGCGAAATTTAACCCAGGGGTTAATTAAGGTTGTTTTGCGGGGTTGCTGGCAAAAAAAAAACCTCTCTTTCAACGCAAAATTTTTTTAAAAACTTTTTTTCTGTAGCCAATTCATTTTTCCGAAGGAAATTTAAAGCCTGTTTGTGCTTTTACTTTAGTAAAAACACGTTTTTTTTAACGCACTAAAGTAAATTTTTCCGGCCATTTGTGGAGCGAAATTTTTTTCCCAAGGGTTACCCAAAGCTTGTTATGGGTTTTCTTTGGAGTCAAAAAACAGGTGTATATTTATCTATCAATATCATCATAAAACATGTCGTAATTTAGAAAAACAGTATGTCAGACGGGGGTGGCAGGCTTGAATGCGAGTGGAAATGACACAAACTTTCCGGGGAATGGCCCAGGTCGCACACAGCAAGGGGGTGCAGCGGGGTCCCCGGGTGAGGCCCCCAAACTGCCGCTGTCATCTAGCGGCCGTGTGTTGTTCAAAAAACCCAAGGGTTTTTGATTGGTTGACTGGCATCCCTTCCCCCAAGACATCTGACAACCCCAGCCAAGAGTCCGTGGGAACTCAGACACAACCATTGTTGGGCATCCCCCGGGGGAGCGGGTCAGCGGCCCTACCTGTCCTCAGCCCCCTCTGCCCCATCCGGTTCCCTCACCCAGAGTTACTATGTGGTTGGGTCAGCGCCATATATAGCGAAGATGAACAATTTGGGGGGCAGTCAGCAGCACTTGGCAGCGAGGAAATGGGGCCCAAATTATGCCCTGCTTCTTGCAGAGGCGGCAAAGTATAGATGTGGAGAGTGGCTGGGGGGTCATGTTTGAGAGGGCAGCCTCGGGATACCAAGATCGGGATGGGACAGCAGTGACGAGAAACACAAATGATGAGATGTAGCCGACCGCACTTGGGGGGCGGGGGACAAGGGCTTCTCATCGTCAGGAGAAAGGGGTCGCTTGCGCTAGGGGCAGCGCAGCCAGCAAGTGGGGCGGTGGCCCTGGGGTCAGGCGGTACAGCAGTGGGGTCGGGAGCCAAGGGGCCCGGGGGAAAAAAAAACCGCTTCGCGGGGCGAAGAAAATTGCGCAAGGGGGCCCCCAGCGAGGCAGGGGGGCGGAGTGTCACTCAGTCGGGGCGTTTGGGGGTAAAATTGATACCGGGGTGTGGCCTTCTTTGCTAAGACCCGGAGGAGGCCGAATTTTTGGGTATATTAAATTGTGGGCAGAAAAATGAAGGTGGCCAGGGAGCAACGTTGGCACCACGGGCCCCGCGGCAACCATGCAGCGTCACCCTCCCGGGGCCTGGGAGAAAGTGGGTGTGTGGTGGCCATCCCCCCGCCCGCAGCAACAGCACAGCAGAGCGCCCAGTGGACGCATGCCTTGCACCCCGTCAAGGCTCCACCACCTCTGCAGAAGGGGGCCGTTTCTCTTTGACATCATCTCCCGGCCAGTTGCCCTGCTCCTCGCTATCATGGGGCCAGAGTCGTTCAGCGAGCGATTGCAAAGGACAAAAAGTATGCTCCCCAAACCCTCCCAAGGTGCAGCAGTGACCGTGCTCCGTCCAAACTGTTGGTTTTGCAGTCCCCCCCTTTCCAAAGGTGGGCCTGCACAGTCAGAGAATAATGCGAGCCGAGTGGAGTTTTCCCAAACCCCTAATTTCTTTTTCCCAAAAAGGGAAAATACCCGCACTTCATAAATTTTTGAAGAAAGGTGGTCAGTCCTTGAGCCTATCGGTTTGTTCCAAGGTGCACGGCAGCGCGGACGTCTGGAGCTGTAACTACGGTCAAGGGGAGTGCTGTCCTTTACGGCCCCCTGGGGAAGGTTCCAGCCCAGGCAACCAACCTTGGACAGGGGAACGCGCTTTCTCCTCCACGTTTCAAAATGCTGCACCTGTGCCAATGTCCGCCTCTCCTCCTTCCCCCCCCACCACCATCTCGCCTCCCAAGTACTGCTCCTCTACCCATGTGTAGGGCACAGCATTTTCAGCAGTTCTACACCTGGCTTGCCTCGGCGAACGAAAGTAACACAGGGGGAGGAACTGTCCCGGTCATGCAGCAAGAAATCGATGTGTGGCTTTCTCCGCGCCAATGCAAATCGGGGAACCCTGGTGAGGGCAATGGGGGAACATGGTGTCCCCGGGTCACCCAGGAGGGGGGGTCCATGCGCCCTGATGGCGGCATGTGTTCAAATTGGTTGTGAAAAGGTTCCTGAAATCTTCCCCCATCTTCAGAACATTTGAAAATGGGGCCCGGAAATGGATGCACTTTTTCCATTCGACAAAGCCAGGAACCCCTCCTCGAGTTGCAGCAGCAGAAGGCCTCCCCCAAAACACTTGATATGCGTGTTTCCACCCGCTGGAATTCCGCCCGCCATGTTTGTGACTGTATGAAAAGAGAAAAGGCCATTAACGATTTTTTGATGATCCGGCAGACAAAGTATCCCCTGTGTAATTTGATGCTCCCCCCCCGGGGCTCATGCGTGAACCTGGTTTTTTTGAGGCCATTCAGGAGGCCAGTTATTTGTCAGTCGCCAGGATACGGGTGAATAATGTCATTCCACGTTTATGCCTGGGGAAAGATGCTGAAAAATCTGTCTGGGCAGGGGACTGGAGACTGGCGATACATCTCTGGCCACATGA
>JAODAL010043129.1:0-34159 GCA_025379985.1 Phyllomedusa bahiana | reverse complement strand
AAAATTAACAGAAGGGGGTTAAATTTGTTTTTGACGGCAGGTGAACATCCCCTTTACCCCGTTCTCCGCATTCCCTAATATAAATCCCAAGTACTCAAACTCCTGGAGACGACATGGCAGCAGAACACACTATGGGCCTCATGTATGAAAACTGCCTAGGTCTAAAACCAAATTTTAGACAGTTAAAAAATAACCCCATTGAGTCTTGTGATGACAATTTTCTAGGTCTAAATTTACCTTTTGCCCATACAACCAATCAAGCCCCCCCCGCCCTTTCTTCATATATGCTCTGAAAAAATGAAAAGGGGAGCTCTATTGGTTACGGGGCTCTGATAGGTTCTATGGGCCACAAGGAAAGTTTTAGACCTAGACATTGTCAACAAAAGGGCCCCAAAGGGGGCCTCTTTTATTAGGACTGTCTAAAATTTTGGTCTTTGTTGCCCTAGCAACCAATCTAACCAGTTTTTATGTTCTATATGCACGGGGAAAAAATGAAACCCCAAATTTCTAATTGGTTATAGGGGCAAAAAAAACATTTTTAGATTATGTTCCTGCAGCATCTAAAAATCTGTATGGATACTCATCCAATTGATTTTAACAAAAACCCACTTTGGGGCTTTTTATGCACAAATAACTATCCCCTACGTGTGTATCCCCTCTTTACTACCTTTTTTTTCCCAAAATAAAGTTAAGGGAGCATAAAAATCTGCATGCTTTTTCTTAATTTTGACCAAACAAACACGCAAAGACTGTAAAGTATTTTTAACAACTTTTTACTTTCTATTACTCGGTGTAAAACACATAACTTTTTCACATAACGCACACCTAGGCAATATAATGTAACAGAAAATACAGGCGTACTTACTTGGTGTAACTCCACCTTTTTGGGAGGGTAACTACCCGAATGTATCCCCAAAGCTGAATAGGAGGAGCGCACCTTTCTCCCAGGGGCCACTTTTTTGGGAAATATCTTTTCCTTTTTCAGGCAAAGCCTTTAAAACACAACCTCCTTTTTAAGGATTTATAACTGCCAGGTGGTATGACCTTTTAAATTTACCTTCACAAGAACCAAATACTTATTCCAAACACAAAAGGCTATTTCACACGGCTTAACTGCGGGACGTAATTACCCCCGCAATTACGCCGTTGGGGACGGGGGAGGAGGGGGGGCCGGCACTTCCCCGGGCTCATAGACTTACTTTACCAGCGTGCGTAAAAACCCGCGTAATTCACATGCCCTTTATCTCCCCCCGCGGGGGTTTCGCCAGCGGGGAGAGAAAAAGTAATCCATATTTCCTATGAAAACGTGGTTTAAACCGAAGACGGACTTTTTTCACCCCGAAATTTGCGCATTTTCGACGCAAATTAGGGACCGAAATTGCCCCTTTTAACCTGGAACAGGGCCCAAAGAACTTCACTGTTAAAACTAGTGGGGGACCGGTACCAAAAGCAATAAAGGCGCCATTTTTTAATGTCCGCGCATGCGCGTGCACTTCCACCCCGAGCATTCCCGGCGGCGATGATGGAAGGGGGTGTGTTTGAATTTGAACCAATGGAGGTGTAGGCGGGGAAAATAGGAAGTGGGTAATAGAGCCTCTCTGGAATATCCCCCCCAAATAAATAGGTGGGGGGTTTTTTTTCACTTTTTTGGGACGGTTACCCACACCAAAGGAGTTCCCCCGGGGGAGCATACTATTTTTACATCATGATCAGGTTTTCCCTTTTTATCTGTACTTGTCTTTAATTATTTTGCATTTTCTCTTCTGGAAGAGTTTGGATTGAGATAAATATCCCAAATTTTCCTTTACCCTTTTCCTTTTCGGGCACACCAGCCTAACATAAAAAGGTTACTGCTTTCAGGTACTCTTTTTCTGTCACTCATGCTGGGTATCGGGACATGTAATTACGGGTTTTGGGAATCCTTTTTTTTTTTAACCCCGTTGATAACCCCGAAATTGGGAAAAGAAAACCCGCGTCTGGGGATTAATTTGTTTTCTTCTTAGGGATTACGTCTTACACTATTTAAAGACTTTTTTCCCGACTTTGTGCTAAACCAGCTAACTTTTCTTTTTTAAACAAAATATTAGAAACAAACCCTTCACAAACTAAAGGCTGTGTCATTTTTTCATCTGCATTTTTACCACTTGGGCTTTTTTTTATACCCCATCTAGTTGGAGGCCGAATGCTAAACCCTTTAATAATAGAGACTTAGGGTATTTTTGAAGGGACCCCAGTGCCTAAATATTACAGGTCGCCCTTCCGGGGCGGTTTTTCTGTATTAGGCATGTCAGGTATTGTGAAGGGAGCGATAGGTTAGCTCCTTTATTGCCTATTTGTACGGGCCCCTACTATTTCACACCCTTACGGGGGTCTTCACCTTGGTTCTTAAAGGTTTTTTTTTTAAATATTTTGATTTAAAAGGGTTTTATTTTAAGGAATTTTCTTTTGGATATATATTTTTTATCTGTTCCTTCTATCTTTTTCACCTGGGAGGTTTTTGGGTTACTAAGACACTTCACCGATACTAAAGAGTGACATATATATATGGAAACACACAAGACAAATTAAATCAATCTGTTTTTTATTATCTCACTAGTTGGATCTTGTGACAGTTTACGATAAATCATAGCATCTTGTAAATGATCAGAAGCTTCTTGTAGATAAGCTTTATTCCACTTTTTTGTAACCTCGTTAGTGACCATCTGTATAAAAACTTCAAGTGTAGAATTTTGTGTAATAGGATCGAACTGACTTTTTTTATTTAACCTCTGACAGCTTGAACTTCGATTTCTCTACATTGGGTCTAGTATCTTTATTGAAAAATATTTTTAACCTGATAGTGCGGTATAGCTTATAAAAGTCAAAATTAAATTGAAACAAATCATTTTGTTGAACTGGTACATAGTTTAATCCTCTAATACTTTAAGTTGTTCCTCCGTTAAAGGGGTTGTCTCACTACATTGATTCATCTCACCTCAGTCCTGTTTTCTTGGTTTCACTTTGAATTCAGGGGCGTATTTTACTGGCTTCTACTAGCTGGGAGTAGAAGCCAGGTCTGTAGCTAAGCAACCAGTGCGGCAGCCTATCAGGATAGACCAAAAAGGTCTGTAGCTATAGTGACCCGAGGAGCTGATGCAGCCCATACAAGAGGGAATATCTAGGAATAGGTAGGACACTGTTAATGGACACATATTGTAAAGTGACTTGTTTCTGCAAGATCTTTAACATAAACAGCAATCCTTGTAGTGAGACCACCCTTTTAAACTATGAGCAGAGATATTAACTGCTAAAGAGTAAATTTTTTCTTCTGAGTTTTGTAAATTCCTTGTGCTCGACCTCATCCTCCTGTCCGTGTCTGAACGGGGCCGTTCTTATTTCTTCATGGGAGCTTGTTTCCTCCACTAAAGGTTGTTGTTTCAGTCCATTCTGCTGCTCCTAAAGCACAAGGATATAACAAGTCTTCAGTCCTCCTTCTCATCCTTCCTTTGGAATAAACGTCGCCCCCGTATCGCCCTCACTAAACTAAGGCCATGTCCCCACAGCACGGGTTTTCGGCCGGTTTTTCAGCCGGTTTGCGGTTTTTTAGACCGCCTGAAAAACCGTCTGAAAATGAGCACAATTGTGCTATATGGAAAACCCGTGCAGCAGGCCCCACTGCACGGGTTTTCCAGCCGACTGTTTTGTCGCCGGCGGTAAAACATAGAACATGCACCATCTTCGGTCCGGTTTCCCGACGGAATATGTGCATGTCTATGGGAGGGGGGAGGGCTATTCTCCGCTCATCGCGGAGAAAAGCCATCCCCCCCGCGGCCGTGGGGACAGCCGCAAAACAGGACAAATACCGGCCGGCAAACCGGCCGGTATTTGTCCTGTGCCGTGTAAACGGCCCCTAATGCTACCAAAAGATGAAGGAGGCCTGAATCTTCCTGATCTACGGGTGTACAATCTGGCTAGTTTGCTAAGACACAGTGTAGACTGGATCAAACATACTTCCAGATATTCTAACTTCTTGATTGAGGCAGTGCTGGTATCACTGTGGTCTTTATTGAATTTACTGCATATTAAATTTTCTGCATTACCAAGAATAGCAAAATGTAGTCTTCTATTGAAAGATACAATAGCGGCCTGGAAGGCGTGCAGGACAATGTTTTCTCTCCCATATCAAATTAGTAGGTACCTCACTATATTGGGACACCCAGAATTTCAGGCAGGTATGGAAAACCCTCAGTTTGGGATTTGGGTAGAAAAAGGCATCACTGGTATCACTGAATTTTTAGATCCCCAAAAACAAAATCAGAGTTTTTACTCATTTTCGGAATTTGCTCACAAGCATGACCTTTCCTCAGCTCATTTTCTAGCTTTTTTGCAGACCGTGGCTTTCTATAGATCCAAACTCACCAATATGAAGCACCTGTCCCCACACAAATTTGATGATCTCATCGGCCCTCCCTCTTCCTCAGAACACTCTTTGTCCACTTTGTATGCTGCCCTGAGAAATTTCTATTCCAATGGACGTTCACCCTCACTATTATCCAAATGGGAGAAAATGTATCCATGCCAGGACATATCCCATAAGATCCTCCAAGGTTGGGCGGCTGCACGTAAATATGTAGTGAACAAAAAAATGAAGGGATACTTTTTTCAGAATTGCCCATTCAGCTATCTTTGGGTTTAATATCCCCCCCATCCATCTTGCCCTAACCATCTAACGGCATGCCCAAAATGTGGAACCCCGCTTACCACTTTCTTGCATAGTATGTGGACATGTTCAAGTATTTCCATTTTTTGGGATGGTTTGGTTACTTTATTAAACTCAAGATTACGGATCAAGTTGGCCATTGACCCAGTTCAATTATTACTTCACAATATCAGTCATGACTTTAAAAACCAACCAGTGATCCATATTTTTCTTTAAGCTGCTAAACGCTGTGTCCGGTCAAAGTGGCTAGATCCCAGTGTACCGTCTATCCAAGAGGTGATTCAGGTGGTTAAGCACCTCTTAGAAATGGATAAGTTAGACGCCATTAGAACCAAAGAAGCCCAGACTAAAAATTTTTCACAAATGGGAGTGCTTTATTTCAAATTTTTACTCGCCCACTGATCTAAAACAGGTCATGCAACTCTTCCTTTATACCTCGTGGCAGGGGCGTTGCTAGGGTCCTAAAACATCCGGGGCCCGGGCCCTCTATGTCATGTTTTGCTCAGTAGGGCGGGGTTCACACGGCACTTTTTACGCCACATCGTGAACTGTGTTAGGTATTTTTACAGAGAACAGCGTATGTTCCTGGCAGTTTATTTTCCACGTAGTCCATGTAGATCCTTTACATCACCTCAGCAGTGCAGTGTAGAAGGGGAATCAGCGCTGATAAATTTACTTTTTCAAAATGTCTCACCTACATATAACACAGTAATGCCCCTAATTAATAGTCATATAGGTTCCAAATAATACACATATACATGGAGCAAATATACCAGATGTATGATTGTTACTAAAGAAAATCCTACAATACTAAGACCCAATAATTTTACTACTTAAGGACCAAATAATACTGACTAAGTGCAGTTACATAAAGTGACTTACAGAAGACGCCTTTTCTGATCAGAGAAGTTCTCTATCCTTTTTCTCCATCCGGCCCAGACCACCATGATGACTTCTGGTCACAACATGTCTCTGCAGAATTTACCACACAAACATTTTAGAATCCTCACTTTCCAGCACCTATATTCCTAGCTGGGGGGTGGAGGGGTTATATAACTACCTACCTAATGGTGGCCTATATAGGAAATCATGGTTATGCTCCATCCTCCACAGCAACCTGCTTTCCTATGATAGAAAAGCCAGGTGGCAGTTATATAGTGCTCCCCAGTAGGCTGGTGGATACATAGGTCCCCCAGTAGTTAGTTATATAGGTACCACCAGTATGTGGATAAGTACATAGCCAGGCACAGGGCTCCCCACAGTATATAGCCAGGCACAGGGCTCCCCACAGTATATAGCCAGGCACAGGGCTCCCCACAGTATATAGCCAGGCACAGGGCTCCCCACAGTATATAGCCAGGCACAGGGCTCCCCACAGTATATAGCCAGGCACAGGGCTCCCCACATTATATAGCCAGGCACAGGGCTCCCCACATTATATAGCCAGGCACAGGGCTCCCCACATTATATAGCCAGGCACAGGGCTCCCCACAGTATATAGCCAGGCACAGGGCTCCCCACAGTATACAGCCAGGCACAGGTCCCCACAGTATATAGCCAGGCACAGGGCTCCCCACATTATATAGCCAGGCACAGGTCCACACAGTATATAGCCAGGCACAGGGCTCCCCACAGTATATAGCTAGGCATAGGGCTCCCTGCAGTATATAGCCAGGCACAGGTCCACCCCCCAGTATACAGAATAACTGTCAGCTGAACTCTGTGGGTCACACTGACCCACAGAGCTGACAGTCTAGAGTTATATTGAGATCAGCCCTGTGGGTCAGATTATATAATGCTGCTCAATATAATTGTAGACTGTCAGCTCTGTGGGTCAGTGTGACCCACAGAGCTCAGCTGACAGTTATGCTGCAGTCAGTTACATTATATTTCCCCCCCCAGATATGTCACACTTATAATAAGCTGGCCCTGCTCAAGTACCTGATACAGCTGCCGGCTGTTCTGCGCGGGCACACACTGACTAAGAGGAGGAGCGTGCAGGCACCGGCGTCCAGGGATTACTGCAGCCTCGCTCCTCCTCCTCCTCCACAGAAAGCCCCAGCAGCCAGTAGCACTCCTGAGTCCCGACTGAGCGCACAGTGGCAGGAACAACCAGTAACCTCTCGTGCTGCGGCCAGGGGTGTATTTATAGGTCGTGCTGCCCTAGGCACTAAACCTGAATACGCCCCCATTAACAATTTGCATTACCACGCCCCTTTCACAATATGCCACACCCCTTTACAAAAGCCACGTCCACTATAACCATGTAAACGGCTCTAGAAGAAAGCTAATTGAAGGGTTAGCTGTCACCCAGCTTTCCTAGACGTTGGAGAACCTATTCAGCATCCAGGAGAGCTGGGAGATACCGCCAAACTGTGCCGGAACCTAAACCATTACACTACAACCAATATTTCCATCATACGATGATCATAGAGGGGTAGACACCAGTGTACACAGGCTCTGCAGACTGTATATTACCTCCATACAGTGACCATATAGTGGTAGACACCAGTGTACACAGGCTCTGCAGACTGTATATTACCTCCATACAGTGACCATATACAGTAGTAGTAGACACCAGTGTACATAGGCTCTGCAGACTGTATATGACCTCCATACAGTGACCATATAGTGGTAGACACCAGTGTACACAGGCTCTGCAGACTGTATATGACCTCCATACAGTGACCATATAGTGCTAGATACCAGTGTACACAGGCTCTGCAGACTGTATATGACCTCCATACAGTGACCATATAGTGGTAGACACCAGTGTACACAGGCTCTGCAGATTGTATATTACCTCCATACAGTGACCATATAGTGGTATACACCCTTAGTGCAATGCAACCGTAGTACAGCCCGCAAATACAGTATTTCATAGCTCTCACTGAAAGCTATGATTACCTGCTGGTTTCCCGAATGTGTACTGCGCGCCGGAAGAAAAGTGACATGTAAAAGTCTATGGGAGCGGGCACACACCGCTATAGAAGTACACGCCAGCCAGCACATGCTTCTAAAGTACCCGGCGTATAGCGGTGTGTACAGTACACATCACCATATGCCACAAGACGCCAGGAAAAGCAGGTAGGATGACACAAGATAGGCTTAGATACTCAACGCCAGCAGGTAGGATAACACAGGATAGGCTTAGATACCCAACACTAGCAGATAGGATAACACAGGATAGGCTTAGATACACAGCGCCAGCAGGTAGGATAACACAGGATAGGCTTAGATACCCAACGCCAGCAGGTAGGATAACACAGGATAGGATTCCTAACACCCCATGCCTCTGACCCTGACCCCTCCCAACACCCCACATCTCTCCACCTCCTCCCCTCAACCCACATGTCTCTCACCCCCTCCCCCCAGCACCCTACATCATGTCACCCCCCAGCATCCCACATCATGTCACCCACAGCACCCCCCAGCATGTCACTCCACAGCATGTCACCCCACAGCATCCCTCCCCACAGCATCCCCTCCCCACAGCAATGTCTCCCACAGCCTCCCCTCCCCACAGCAATGTCTCCCACAGCCTCCCCTCCCCACAGCAATGTCTCCCACAGCCTCCCCTCCCCACAGCAATGTCTCTCACAGCCTCCCCTTCCCACAGCAATGTCTCTCACAGCCTCCCCTCCCCACAGCAATGTCTCTCACAGCCTCCCCTCCCCACAGCCTCCCCTTCCCACAGCAATGTCTCCCACAGCCTCCCCTTCCCACAGCCTCCCCTCCCCACAGCAATGTCTCTCACAGCCTCCCCTCCCCACAGCAATGTCTCCCACAGCCTCCCCTCCCCACAGCAATGTCTCCCACAGCCTCCCCTCCCCACAGCAATGTCTCCCACAGCCTCCCCTCCCCACAGCAATGTCTCCCACAGCCTCCGCTCCCCACAGCCTCCCCTCCCCACAGCAATGTCTCCCACAGCCTCCCCTCCCCACAGCAATGTCTCCCACAGCCTCCCCTCCCCACAGCAATGTCTCCCACAGCCTCCCCTCCCCACAGCCTCCCCTCCCCACAGCAATGTCTCCCACAGCCTCCCCTCCCCACAGCAATGTCTCCCACAGCCTCCCCTCCCCACAGCAATGTCTCCCACAGCCTCCCCTCCCCACAGCCTCCCCTCCCCACAGCAATGTCTCTCACAGCCTCCCCTCCCAACAGCAATGTCTCTCACAGCCTCCCTCCCCACAGCCTCCCCTCCCAACAGCAATGTCTCTCACAGCCTCCCTCCCCACAGCCTCCCCTCCCCACAGCCTCCCTCCCCACAGCAATGTCTCTCACAGCCTCCCTCCCCACAGCAATGTCTCTCACAGCCTCCCTCCCCACAGCAATGTCTCCCACAGCCTCCCCTCCCCACAGCAATGTCTCTCACAGCCTCCCTCCCCACAGCAATGTCTCTCACAGCCTCCCTCCCCACAGCCTCCCCTCCCAACAGCAATGTCTCTCACAGCCTCCCCTTCCCACAGCAATGTCTCCCACAGCCTCCCTCCCCACAGCCTCCCCTTCCCACAGCCTCCCTCCCCACAGCAATGTCTCTCACAGCCTCCCTCCCCACAGCAATGTCTCTCACAGCCTCCCTCCCCACAGCAATGTCTCCCACAGCCTCCCCTCCCCACAGCAATGTCTCTCACAGCCTCCCTCCCCACAGCAATGTCTCTCACAGCCTCCCTCCCCACAGCAATGTCTCCCACAGCCTCCCTCCCCACAGCAATGTCTCTCACAGCCTCCCTCCCCACAGCAATGTCTCTCACAGCCTCCCCTCCCCACAGCCTCCCCTCCCCACAGCAATGTCTCTCACAGCCTCCCCTCCCCACAGCCTCCCCTCCCCACAGCAATGTCTCTCACAGCCTCCCTCCCCACAGCAATGTCTCTCACAGCCTCCCCTTCCCACAGCAATGTCTCTCACAGCCTCCCTCCCCACAGCCTCCCCTTCCCACAGCCTCCCTCCCCACAGCCTCCCCTCCCAACAGCAATGTCTCTCACAGCCTCCCTCCCCACAGCAATGTCTCTCACAGCCTCCCTCCCCACAGCAATGTCTCTCACAGCCTCCCCTCCCCACAGCAATGTCTCTCACAGCCTCCCTCCCCACAGCAATGTCTCTCACAGCCTCCCCTTCACTTACCTCTCCTGCAGGGACCCGAGGAGACTTCTTCCTTCCTGTCCTCGCTGTGCTGGGGAGGAGTGGGCGGGGCATCGCTGCTCGCTCTCTGGCAGCTCCTGACTTCAGCTGAGCGCTCTGCCAGGGAGAGAGAGGGCGGAGCAGCGCTGCTCCGCTCCAGTCCCAGCAGCCGCTGCCACCAATGTAAAGGCAGCCGCCAGCGCCGCTGACCTCCCGAACTACCCCCCCGCCGGCCGCTCGGGGGTGGGGGCGGCTCTGGGGGCCAGAAAAAAAAAGTTTAAAAAAAAAAAAAAAGCACATCAAACTCCTGCTGTGCCGCCCCCTTAAAGGTGCTGCCCTAGGCACCCGCGGTGCCTAGTGGGGAATACGGCCCTGGCTGCGGCTGCCCTCCTCCCGACCCTGCGCAGAGCGCATTGAACAGGAAGCTCAGCAGCCGGCAGCTCAGAGGAGGACGCTGCTCTCCTCTTGATCATGCGCAGGAGCCCGCAGCACTGAGCGGAGCAGCGGTCATTAAATATAGTAGTCGCGCCGCTCCACAGTCGCGCGCGCGAACAACAATGCGGCGCTGCGCTACTGTAGTGTAATGAGGGCGGCCGGGAATGAAACATTCGGGGCAGCAGGCAATATATTCGGGGCACGAGCCCCGGATATATCTGCCTAGCGACGCCCCTGCCTCGTGGTATCTGTCCTCACAACTGGCAGGCGACTTGGGGTGTTTAGATGTTGGATCCCCCTCAGGGCAGCTGCCTCCTATCACATAGCTGCTCTTGGGGCCTGCTGGTGTGGGACAGCTCTGTCTATCAAAATGTTTGATTCACTCAGTGTATTCTATCTTTCTGTATATTTTGGTGGGGATCGTGCGGCATCGAACCTGGGCTAGAATTGCCCTTTTGGTTTTTTACTCTGGCATTTAATCTCCAGAAACTTTTCTTAAAGGGGTTTTGCCACGATGTAATGTTGATGTGGGATTCTCCAAAATGGGTTTTTAATCACTTTTCTAAATATATGTAATTACAAAAATTGCAGCCTGAGAGAGCTACAGGCTGCCTTACATGCCCTTGGTTACTTCAAAGCATCTATTAGATACGACCTGACAAGAGCTGCTGTCTGCTGGCCGGGCTTGCGCAGAGAGAGCTTCTTATCTGATGAGACTGAGCTGCAGAAGTTTTCAAGGCACCGGGTAGAAATATGTTTTCTTTTGTATACAGAATAAACTAGTTGTAGTGTGATTAGATCCCTGCTTTATCTGATGACCGAGAACATGAAGAAGCTTTCAAACTGCTGTGGAGAAAAGCTGTTGTCTTTTGTATACAGAATCCACTAGTTGTAGTTCGATTATTTCAGTGAACATTTCACACGATCCCTTATGCAGCTTTGTGCTCTCGCTGTGTGTGTCTCTCTCTCTTTCAGCTCCATGGTTTGTTTACATTAGCTTCTTAGCAGATAAGGCTCCTCCTGGCAAAACCCCTTTAAGTTTTGAGAAGCTCCCTTGGATTCCTCACTCCTCACTCACCCCCACCCTCTCTCCCCTGCAGCTTTATGACTCAGCATGATTTGTATACATTCCTGCTGTCGTGCTGACAGGAGCTAGATAAGTGACTTCTTGGCAAATCCCCTTTAAGTTATACCACACTCTTTGGTGTTATTATTTGTTAGTATTATTTTTATTGTGAGCGTAAATTTTTTTGGCAGATGACTTTCTGCTGATTAAGCCCGTCAATAAGAGCTATCACGTTTTATAGGGCCATTTTGGTCCACTATGTGTTTAAAACATGTGGGCTCTTTGTCATATGAGCTGTAGTATTTCATATTTGTTTTCAGTTCTTTTCATTTGATGTCTTACACAGCTAGTACATGGTGAAGTCGAATCTGCATTTTGCAAAATAGCACCCATGCTTAACTATATGGCTTCTACTCTATTTGTTTTGTTTGTTTTTTCTCACATGTAATTTGTAAAATCTTTAATAAAAATTATGTTTAAAAAAAAAAAAAAAAAGTTGTTTATTTTTTATACATCGTGATGATTTATCCTGTGAATTATCTGAGGTTATGCTAGATAACTCTGAACTCATATCTGTTCTTTGTATATTTCTTCCTTGTTGACGTTTCTGGTATCTTTCTTCTGACCGACTATAGACTCTACTATACTGAGAGTCCTTGGTATCACGCTCAAATTTTTTGAGCATGTTTTGCAACAATTGAGCTTGTAATTTTTCAATATTAACCTAAAGTTCATTGTGCATTTTTTGATATTGTTCCATTTCCACAGTTTTTTTTGTATTCTTCATCACAAGTTACAAAAACATATTAAATTCGGAGAAACTACCGTAGCCAAGCACTTCAATGAACAGCACCACACAGTCTGTGACCTACGGTGGTGCGTCTTAGAACCAATTCAGGCACAGGAACCCAACCAATATAAATCCAAATTATTGCAAAGAGAAGCGTATTGGATTTCAAAGTTAGATACGCTGGCACCTAAAGGCCTGAATGAATCTTTTAACTTAAGTTGTTTTTGTAGTATCTTTTACTGTGTTTCCATATATAGTATCTACGATACATGAAAAAAACTTTGAGGTTCTTAGTTCACATGTTTTGATCAAAACTGTTTAAGCCACCCCCGACTTTCAATGGGACCATTGAAAGTCGGGGGTGGCTTAAACAGTTTTGATCAAAACATGTGAACTAAGAACCACAAAGATTTTTTTTATGTATTGTAGATAGCAGTAATGCTTTTTTGAAGGTTTCCATGTCTTGTTTGATAGCTCTTTTAGCTGGTGGTGTGCTGCTGGTATTGGGGTGTGTGTATAGGTACCACAGCCATGCCAGTGTATACCTGTGTTCACATTGTGTTTTTTTGCGCAGAACCATATGTTGCATTTGGAATATATTGCTTTTAACTTGCATAGGGAGGAGTGGATGCCTCCATTTTGGTTTTTTGCACTCCACATGTTGCTAGATCAGTGCAGTATGCTTATAAAGCTGGTGCCTTTTTTTTTTTACCTCTCTGGATTATGGAGGTCTGTTGACCCAAATGAGAAGTCTGAATTGGACTCAAATGAGAGGTAATAATAGAGTAGGACCACCTGCATTGAGTCCCGTTGAAAGTTGGGGGGTGGCTTAAACAGTTTTGATCAAAACATGTGAACTAAGAACCTCAAAGTTTTTTTCATGTATTCTAGATAGTATAAATGCTTTTTTAGAGGTTTCCATTTCCATATATAGGTCACTCTTTAGTACTGGTGAAGTGTCTTAGTAGTGTTTTGTGAAAAAGGTATTTGGTTCTATGTGAACGGTAATTAAGAGGTCATACACACCTGTGCAGTTAGGGAATCCCTAACCCCTTAAGGACCCTAGACGTATGAGTACATCCCAAGGTCCCCAAGGGGCTTTGCAGGGGGATCACTCCGCGACCCCCTCCCCCCACACAGCCGCTGGGTGTTAACGGCGAATGGGCAGCGTCGCCCGCGCCGTTTAACCATTCAGATGCCGCAGCAAAGATGGCCGTGGTGTCTGAATGAATGAAGATCGGTATCGCCGCAGCATACCTGCAGCGATCCGACGCCCGGTCATGGCAGCGGGGAGCCTTGTGAAGGCTCCCGTCACTCCCATGTCCTGGTTTGCCCCACTTCCGTCCGCAGACAGGAAGTGGAGAAACCGCCATCTTGGTACAGTCTAATGCATTGTCTATGCAATGCATTAGACTGTATTGACAATCGCGCCCCCTAGTGGTCAAGCACCCTAGGTGGACTCAATGTTAAAGTAAAAAAGATAAAAAATAAAGTTTTAAAGTACAAACAAAAAAAAAGTATTAAAAATTAAAAATCACCCCCCTTTACCCTATTTTACAAATAAAAACAAAAAATAAAAAAAAGTTACAAAATATTTGGTATCGCCGCGCCCAAAAAAGTCCGATCTATAAAATATACCGATCATTTAATCCCGTACGCTGAACACCGTAGAAGAAAAAAAAAAAAATTCAAAACCGCCAAAATTGCGTTTTTTTGGTCATTTTAGTCACCTTAAAAATGGAATAAAAGTGATCAAAAGTCCATGCATTCCAAACTGCTAGCGATAAAAAATCACTTCAGCCCGCAAAAAATGCCGCCTCACTGACGTCCGTAGGTTAGCACAAAAAAGTAACTGTTGACAACTGGCCTCGGATCAAATTTCAAGAATAGAAAAGTTTGGAATATTTTTACGGTACCAAACATAACGGAAACCCTACATGTATGGTATTGCGGTGACGTTATCAACCTGTAGAATACAGATAACACATTGCATTGACCGAAGATTAAACGCCGTAAAAAAAAAACTCCCGAAAACTTTACCCAAAAATATTTTTTTTTCACAATTTCTCCCACTTGGGAATTTTTTGGGGTTTTTCCCCAGTATATTCTATAGTACAGTGAATAAGACCTTTTAAAGAAAGTACTCTTGTCCTGCAAAATAAAAGCCCTATGTGTCTATGTAGGTGAAAAATTAAAAATAAAAAGTTATGGTTCGGGGAAAGGGGCGAGGGGGGAAAAAAAACAAACTTTTTAAAACCAAAAAAAAAAACCCGGGGTTTTGCCACGATGTAATTTTTGACAGGGGAATCCTCCAAAAGGGGTTTTTTAAATCACTTTTCTAAATATATGGGATTAAAAAAAATTTGAAAACCCCCTTGGAGAGAGCTAAAACCTTTCCTTACATGCCCTTGGTTACTTCAAACATCAAATTAAAAACCCCTTTGAAAAGAGGCTGCTGGCCGGGTTGCGCAGAAAAGCTTTTTTTAAATCTGATGAACAAAAGCTGCAGAAGTTTTTAATTTCCCCGGGTAGCAATATTTTTCTTTTGTATACAGAAAAAATATTTTGGGGGGTGATTAGTTTACCCTCCCTTTATCTGATGACGGGACAACTTTGAAGAAGCTTTCAAGCTGCTGGGTAAAAATAGGTGTTTTTTCTTTTGTAAAATTAAAAATCCAAAAGGGTTATAGTTTTTTTTATTTTAAAATTGAAAAAAGTCACAGGGACCCCCTTAGGGCAGCTTTGTGCTCGGGTTTTGTGTCCCGTCTCTCTCTCTTTCACCTCCAGGGTTTTTTTTTCCCATTAGCTTTTTAAAGCAGAAAAGGCCCTTCCCCCTGCCCAGTCCCATTCTGAGGGGGGGTGCCCTTCCCGTTTTTTGAAAATCCACTCTTGTACTTTTTTTATTTTTTCCCCACAAAATTTTTGAGACGCTCCCTTGGTTTTTCCTCACCCCAAAAATTCGCCCCCCCCCTCTCTCCCCCTGCAGTTTCCCATGCTCAGGGGGAAATTTTTTTTAAATCCGCTCTAAAGCTGCCCCAAAAAGGTACCAAAAAGGGGTCTCTTTGGCCCAAAAACCCCTTTTTAAGGGGTTTTAAAAAGGATTTTGCGTTTCAAAACCCCGCCTCCCTTAAAAAAGGGAAAAAGACTTTTTCCGAAACGGGGCCCGCTGGGCAAAGGAAAAAAGGCGTCCCCCTCCTCATTAAAGCTTTGGATGGACTACATTCGGGTAGTTACCCTCCAAGAAGGTGGATGTTACACCAAGCTAAGAAATGCCTCGTATACCCCTTAGTTCCCATTATATTTGCCCATAGGTGTGCTTTCATGGGAAAGGGTTAAAGTGTATATAACCCAAAGAAATTTAAAAAGTAAAAAGTTGTTAAATATACTTCTACAGCCTCGTGCGTGTTTGCTGGACTTAATTAGGGAGCACACACAGGGAACTCCCTGGAGGCGATTAACAACGAGTGCAGTTCAAGAAATGTACGGCATATATGCAAAGTAAAAATTGTCTTCATTTTGATGCGGCTTGCATGCCCGCCTTTTTTCCCTGCTGAAAAAATTTTGCCACAAACCATTTATCGAAAAACTGTTTTTGATGCAATAAAAATTCCGGGTTGGGTTTCTATTGACACTGAAGACTTTTTTTTTTTTTTTTTTTAAAAATAAGGCCCACTAAAAATGACACAGAGCAAACTGTCCCCAACATCAAAGCACAATCCGTGACCCACATTTACTAAAACTGTAAGACTGTCCTTCTTACCCATAGCAACCAATCAAAGCTCAACTTTCATTTCTAAAACGAAAACCTGTCAGGTGGTTTATGCTGCCTTACATGAGAACAGGATGTGATAGAGGGGTGACCGGTTGAAATATAGGGGTTAAAATAAGAGGGAGGGGTCTGTGATATAGGGGTTTTTATGATAGGAGAGGAGCGGAGCCTCTGTGATATATTAGGGGGATAAAAGATAGAGGAGAGAAAACTGAAACCTTTGTGATATAATAAAGGGGTTTTATGATAGAGGGAGAGGAGCTGAAACTTGTGGGTATATAGGGTTTTTATTTATAGAGGAGAGGGGGCTGAGCCTGTGAATTAAAAGGGGTTTTGTTATTTGAAGGAAAAAGGGGCTGAGCTCTGTGATAATAGGGTTATATGGGTAAAAAGGGAGAGGAGCTCTGTGATATATAGGGTTATAAAAATAGAGGGAGAGGAGCTGACTTCCCGTTTAAAAATATTTGGGGTTTTTAATTTATATACAAAACACAACGTGTTAGGGAAAAAAACGTATTTTTTATATTAAATTTTTTAAAAGGCAGTCCCCGACCTTTAAAGTCGTTCCGGGGGCTTTTTTTTGTGATCTTTTGCAGCTGTAACGTCTAACCCCCCCCCCCGGGTTCCCAACAGGGTGATTCTTTCCCGGGCCCCCTTGGCGTCTGGGGACTGCCAAAGGCCCGGGCACCGGTTGGGGGTCGCTTCGGCGTATGCGGCTCCCCCGCAGCGTATTTGAGCCAAAACCTCTATTTTCCCGGAAGGGAAAAGAGCGAAACGCCCCCTGCTCTGCAATAGAAATCAGGAAGGCTGCAAGCAGGGCATGCGACCTTCCGAAGCTCCGGCAAAAGGCAGCGCGCAAAGGGCATCACGCTGCCTGCGCAGCCTGATGACCCTCACCGGGGCCCGTGCCAAAAAGGGCTGGAAAAAGACCGTGCTCGGAGCAGCGGGGGAGCGAGGGGGAGTATTTTTTTTTTTTTTTTTTTTAAAAGCCCCCTCCAAAGGGGGGACATACCGCCCCATACCCATCCCTTGGGGGGGACATACCGGGCCCATACCCCCCTCCCTGGGGGACATACCCGCCTATAAAACCCCCCAAGGGGGACATACCTGACTATACCCAACCCATGGGGGACATTTCCGACTATACCTACCTTTTGAGGGGACATATAAACCCGCCAATGGGGGCATATACCTGCCCTTTTAAATTTCACACCATACATGTACCCGAAATAATTTGCCTTTTCCGACTTGCATACAAATTCAACTTAAGAACGAACCTACAGTCCCTAACCCGTATGTAACCCGGGAACTGCCTGTGTGTGTGTGTATATATATATAAAAAATAAAAATAAATAAATGTATGTGTTAAGAAACATAATCATCGTTCTCCATTACTAATCTAAATAATGTCCCCCTCATACGTAAACTGGAGATGTTCATGGTCCGTCAATAAAATAGTAGTCGGTAGAGTGCCATAATACATGCTCATCCAGCCTGTGGAGTCAGTATTTTATTGGATTGGTGTCCACCCAGTCATTCCTTGATGTTACCAGACAGATCAGGGATAGGACCACTATAGATAGCTATAAAAGGGGAGCTCTGCTACTGTATCCTATTATGGTGTTCAATGTATACCAGTATGCAGTAGGTGTTTTAGCGCCCTCTAGTGGTGGCTGCAGGCAGACAGTATTTTGTATTTTATGTCTATACTGGAGACTTTGAGCTCTGTATACCACTATAACAGTATATTAAGAAATAAGACAGGGTTCAAGGGTGAACATTCATGTTAAAGTCTTACCAAGCGGGGTAACCTTAATTTCTGGCATCATTAGATCTGAATCTTCAGTAATTAATTTACTCCGTATAATTAAGAAGTAAAAATTTCAGCTCAGCATCTGTAAAAGAAAAATTAATACATTAAAATAATAAGATGACAATATATATTTTGACACAGGCTATTCTTCTGTATATAACTTAGGGGTACACCTACACAACACACAGCCAGTGGCCCTCCAAAAGATTTCCAATGGGACCATAAAGGGGTATGGCTTGGGCAAACCCCTCCCCATATGTATAGTCCTGGGTGGTTTAGGAGCAACCCCTTATGGTGCGATGGGGTTTCACAGCAATTTTGACAATTTTTAAAATAGGGGCAGTCCAGGGTTGGAATTTTTCCCTGAAATGAGGACAATTGGCTTCTACCTCATTGTGGGTTTTTGCCTTCCTCTGGATCAACACCTTGGCACAACAGGCTGAACTAGATGGACGACTTGTCTTTTTTTAGCCTTACAAACTATGAAACTATGAGACAGCGCTGCACTTTATATAACCTGTCGGGCCATTTAATTCCCATCACATGTTCCTTGCACCGCTCCATAGCCTGCCGCTCCTCATTCCTCCGGGAGTTACTACTGAAGGATCACACTTCCTATAAATACCTGGCAGCTTAGTGATCTCCATCACGTTCTCTAAGATTTAATATCAAATGTATAGGAGGCGAGTGACTCCCTGTGAGCTCGTTATGCAGGAATTTGCTGTTCATTCAACCAGTTTCTCTGGCTGCAAAGCTAAACGATGACGACATCCGCACGAGCGCAGGAGAGCACTAGAGGACTGGACGCAACTGTAACAAACCATCAGCTGTGAAAAGTATCAGCACCTTGATATAAAGAAGATTTTGATAATTCAAGCAGAAGGGGCATAATTATTAGTTTTCTGACAAAACTGTATGTAAAAAAATGGGGTACAGGCGGTAAATCTGATTTATCCACTCCTGCACCCCCTTTTCTCTGACACTTTGGAAACACTACAAAGAAGTGGCAATACAGGGACAGACACAGTGCGGTACCGGGCCTCTGATCCAGTCATACTCAGCCGTACAGCTCTATGCCCCAGATTAACTGGGAAGCAAAATATATTGAGACATTATACAACAATTAAAGGACTCTTCCAACCAAAGACTTTGCCAATATAGGATATGCCATCAAAGTCTGACAGGTGCCGGCCCCAGGGGTGGGATCTACACCTATCTCAGGAATGGGACCCCACAAAATAGGAACACAACAAAAAGCTATGAAAACACAATATCAGCAGCACTCTATAAGTACTAAAAAAAAAAAACGGTCAAAAGGAATACAGGAATTTTTTCAAAAAGCATTTTTGCTACTTTGCATACAGTGGGGGGAAAAAAAAGTATTTAGTCACCAATTGTGCAAGTTCTCCCAATTAAAAAGATGAGAGGCCTGTAAGTGACATCATAGGTCGACCTCAACTATGAGAGACAAAATGAGAAAACAAATCCAGAAAATCACATTGTCTGATATGAAAAGAATTTATTGGCAAATTATGGTGGAAAATAAGTATTTGGTCAATAACAAAAGTTCATCTCAATACTTTGTTCTATATCCTTTGTGGACAATGACAGAAGTCAAACATTTTCTGTAAGTCTTCACAAGGTTGGCACACACTGTTGCTGGTATGTTGGCCCATTCCTCCGTGCAGATCTCCTCTAGAGTAGTGATGTTTTGGGGCTCTCGCTGGGCAACACACACTTTCAACCAGGGCTGTGGAGTCGGCAAGCCGAAGCCACGACTCCGACTGCTCAGTTTCCCAAACCTCCGACACCTGACTCCCTCATTCATGGCGCATGTTTAAAGTGATAACTTTACTGTAGTAAAGTGGTAACATCAGACTGTTTATTACCTTATGATACAATAATCAAGCTATTTAGGAAGAACAGACACTGACAAGCAAAAGGGTAACAATGTTTTGATCTTTTGAACACTTGTGGGTAGAGTCGAAGAAAAATCTGTATTTGTATCGGTGACGAAAAAAGCCCAACCGCCGGCCCACTCGAGGGACGACGGCCTGACTTGGGGTGTATCTTGACGTTGCACGGCCCCCCTAGGGGTGCACAAGGTCAGCCAGATACTGTTCTACTGTTAACCCCTGTCCACACGGGCCCAGGGAGAAAACCAAGCCACCACCAGTTCTCTCGTTTGGTATATAAGACCGGTCCGTTACCAACTTATAACAGGGCCAGGAACCAACCCTTGGGTAGCTATATATCATAGACCGAGTACTAGGCGTGTGAGGCCGATGATTAAGACAGACTAACTCAGATTAAAGTTTATAGATTTAATTAGCCTTGGAGGGCACACTAGACAAAAATATATACAAAAGGATAATAATACACAGGAAGAGTCAGAGGTGCACATACAAGCATGGGTTACAGACAAAAGGCAGTTAAAATGGGTCAAGTTACCTTCGGGCCTACATGGGGGGCGTATGCGGCCTGGCTTCTGTGGGTGGATGCTCCTGGAAATGCTCTTAGGTGCCCCCCTCCATGGATCAACGGTAGAGCCCACACGGGCTCCTGCTTATATCTGTGAGGGGACAGCCCACGTGGCAGCCCCCTTACACGCCCCCACACACCCCTGGGACGGTCTAAGAACTCCTCCCACTCAGGTCATGCAGTTTCTGATACAAACACAAAAATGGACCATAACGCGGCAGGGCATTGGCACAGAACCGAGCCGGTAGCACCATCAGAAACGGCTGGACCTACACGACGCCCAGATATCAGACACGCCTATCTTATGGGCTCCGTAGGTCCGGTTCTGGATATCTCGGTCCCCCTGCGCCTAAGAAACCTGGAAATGGTGGCTGTGTGTGTGGGGAGTTCCATGTTTTGCGATATGAACTCGCCATGGACCAGTTATGAGCGGATCGCCTATGAATCGATATGAAATATCGGAGACGGGTCGGCTAGGTTTGATTAATTGAAGTCTTTGAAGCTTGGGGGTTTGAGGCAGCATTTGTTCAGTGCTAATTAATGGAAGTGAGGGTTCTTTTGAGGTGTCCATGTATCCTGCTGTGCCAACATCCTATGGAGAGCATTTACAATGGGTCATGGCTGGGCTAATTAACGTGTAAATGGAGCTTTCCTGGGAGGCTGGGACCCATCTGTGATCTGACTAGATAGGAAGTCGGAGATGATTTGTTATATTTTGGAGTGGAGTCTCCTCACAGTATCCAAGTCCAGTCTGCACCAACATTGGGAATGTGTAGAAGAGACCTGGGATCAGATTTTGGTCAAGATATGCTTGAATCTGATTCAGAGCCCAGAAGGATTCAGGCAGTATTGAAAACCAAAAGGTGGATTTTCCAAATACTAACGAAATAATAAAAATTAACACTTTGATTTTTAGGAGCAAAACTATAACTAAACAGATGCTAAATACTTGCAAGTCAAATTTATGTATAAGATGTAAGATGACTGTATATAAAATTACAGTAGCCTCATGTACAAAGCTGTAGTGGATGGGTGAGATATGGAGCCTGAAAGTCACAAGTTCAAAACAATGTTACCATTTTGCTTGTCAGTGTAAAATATATTTATTGGAAATGACTTTAGGACACAAAAAAAATTGTAAACATGCAAAACACTGCAGGAACATTTGTGGAGTCTCTGAATTTGTTCTGAGAAATAGTATTTCCTCCATCAGATCCTGCATACATGACCTCACATCTGATCTCATTATTTCCAGGCTAGAGAATGGCCTCTTTACACTAACTTGGTTTGGGGGCAAAGTGGTGACCACAGGGGCAACATCTCTAACAGTGTCAGGGTATAAAGGAATTGCCTCAGCCACAGTCAGTTTTGATGAATGGTTGAACTCTTCTACTTCTTTGAAAGCAGGTGAAAAATTTTGCTGAAATCTGTTTGCCCTGGGAGTGGAATATTTTCCCCTGGGGCAGCGCTTTGCCAGCTCCATGTCATCAATTACATTCCTCATGTGATGAGGCTGAAGATATGGGAGCAGTAGCACTGGCCGGACCCAATTCCTCCTGCTCTTTGCACTGCATCGAACTAACTGGACCAACTAATTATGTATTTTGGGAGTCGGTCCCTTTTATGACAACTCCGACTCCTGCAAAATAGCCACCGACTCCAACTCCACGACTCAGACTCTACAGCCCTGCTTTCAACTCCCTCCAAAGGTTTTCTATGGGGTTGAGATCTGGAGACTGGCTAGGCCACTCCAGGACCTTGAAATGCTTCTTACGAAGCCACTCATTTGTTGACCTGGCGGTGTGCTTGGGATCATTGTCATGCTGAAAGACCCAGCCACGTTTCATCTTCAGTGCCCTTGCTGATAGAAGGAGGTTTGCACTCACAATCTCAATACCTGGCACCAGTCATTCTTTCATGTACACGGATCAGTCGTCCTGGTCCCTTTGCAGAGAAACAGCCCCAAAGCATGATGTTGCCCCCCCTCCCCCATGCTTCACAGTAGGTCTGGTGTTCTTTGGATGCAACTTCGCATTCTCTCTCCTCCAAACACGATGAGTTGTGTTTCTACCAAACAGTTCTACACCTTTGGTTTCATCTGACAATATAACATTTTTCCAATACTCTTCTGGATCATCCCAATGCTCTCTAGAAAACTTCAGACGGGCCCGGACATGTACTGGCTTAAGCAGGAGGACACGTCTGGCACTGCAGGATCTGAGTCCCTGGCGGCGCAGTGTGTTACTGATCGTAGCCTTTGTTACATTGGTCCTAGCTCTCTGCAGGTCATTCACTAGGTCCCCCGTGTGGTTCTGGGATTTTTGCTCACCGGCTTTGTGATCATTTTGACCCCACGGGGTGAGATCTTGCGTGGAGCCCCAGATGGAGGGAGATGATCAGTGGTCTTGTATGTCTTCCATTTTCTAATTATTGCTCCCACAGTTGATTTCTCCACACCCACTTGCTTGCCTATTGCAGATTCAGCCTTCCCAGCCTGATGCAGGGCTACAATCTTGTTTCTGGTGTCCTTCGACAGCTCTTTGATCTTCACCATAGTGGAGTTTGGCGTGTGACTGTTTGAGGTTGTGGACAGGTGTCTTTTATACTGATAAGTTCAAACAGGAGCCATTACTAAAGGTAATGAGGGGAGGACAGAGGAGCCTCTTAAGGAAGATACAGGTCTGTGAGAGCCAGAAATCTTGGTTGTTTGTAGGTGACCAAATACTTATTTTCCACCATAATTTGTATATAAATTCTTTCCAGATCAGACAATGTGATTTTCTGGATTTGTTTTCTCATTTTGTCTCTCATAGTTGAGGTCGACCTATGATGTCAGTTACAGGCGCCTTATCTGTGTAAGTGGGAGAACTTGCACAATTGGTGGCTGACTAAATACTTTTTTTCCCCACTGTACATGAAAACTTGAGGTTGTTTGTGTGCATTTTTGATCAAAACTGTAAGTGCCCATCTACTGCGAGAAGGTGACCTCAATACAACGGAGGACCTACTCTAACATGTTACCTCTCTTGGTGTCTGTTCAGACCTCCATATTTACAGGGAGAGAAGATCCCAGCTGCTCTCTGCTTTGGTTAAAAACAGTCTGTGTGTGGATGGGTGGAGTGCACAACCAAAATCGAGGCCAACCACTCCCAAAGAAGAGAGATGGGATCTTCTCTCCCTGAAAATATTTAGGTCTGAACAGACACCAAGAGAGCTAACAGGTTAGAGTAGGTCCTCTTTTGTATTGAGGTCACCTTCTCGCAGTAGATGGGCACTTACAGTTTTGATCAAAAATATAAACTAAGAACCTCAGATTTTCATGTTTTCTAAAATAGGAGAAATGCTTCTTGAAAAAATTCCTATATTCCCTTTGAAGGTTTTTTAGTGCTCATCGAGTGCTGCTGATATCCTGTTGTGCTTGCATTGACGTCAGCGTGCACCTATACTCATTTTTTTAAAAATTGCCTTGGATGCGCTAACCAATTTTTGCTTTTTAGACTGTTTGCTCAGAATAGAGAGACAGTCGAGCTTGCACACAACTCTACATTCTGTTCTATGAGAGTTCCAAGTACAGCAGGGAGATGTGGTCCTAAGAACTCCCATAGAACAGAATGAAGAGTCATGCGCAAGTGCAACTGTCTATTTTCTGAGCACAGACTCTAAAGGACCCGTTCCCGAGATAGCGGAGGGTCCCAAATCTAAGAACTACAACTATCAAACTTTGATGGCAAACCATACCAATATGTCAGCAAAGTCTATGGTGGGAACATCTCATCTATCATAGAACCCTATATATCACAGAGCTCAGCTTCTCTCCTCTATCATTTAACCCTATATATCACAGAGCTCATCTCCTCTCCCTGCTTCATATAACCCTATATATCACAGAGCTCAGCTCCTCTCCTCTATCATATAACCCTATATATCACAGAGCTCAGCTCCTCTCCTCTATCATAAACCCTATATAAACACAGAGCTCAGCTCCTCTCCTCTATCATATAACCGTATATATCACAGAGCTCAGCTCCTCTTCCTCTACCCTATAACCCTATATATACACAGAGCTCAGCTTTTCCCCTCCCCCATATAACCCTATATATCACAGACTCAGTCCTTCCTCTATCATATACCCTTATATCAAAGAGTCTCAGCTTCTCATCTATCATATAACCGTATATATCACAGAGCTCAGCTTCTCTCCTCTCCATATACCTAATATATCACAGAGCTCAGTTCATTCCCTCTTCATATAACCTAATTTTCCCAGAGCTCAGCTCTCTCTTCTATCATATAACCCTATATATCACAGAGCTCAGCTTCTTTCATCTATCATAAACCGTATATATCACAGAGCTCAGCTTCTCTCTCTATCATATAACCCTATATATCAAAGAGCTTCAGCTTCTCTCTTCAAACATATAACCCTATATATCACAAAAGCTCAGCTTCTCTCCTCTCCATATAACCCTATATTCACAGAGCACAGCTCCTCTCCCTCTATCATATAACCCTATATATCACAGAGCCCCAGCTTCTCCCCTTTCTTTATATAACCCAATATATCACAGAGCTCAGTTTCCTTCTTCTATCATATAACCCTATATATCACAGAGCTCAGCTTCTCTCCTCTCCATATAACCCTATATATCACAGAGCTCAGCTCCTCTCCTCTCTCATATTACCGTATATATCACAGAGCTCAACTCCTCTGCTCTATCATATAACCCTATATATCACAGTGCTCAGCTTCTCTCCTCTATCATATAACCCTATATATATCACAGTGCTCAGCTTCTCTCTATCATATAACACTATATACCAGAGTTCAGATTCTCCCTCTGTCATATAACCCTATATATCATAGAGCTCAGCTTCTCTCCTCTATCATATAACCCTATACATCATAGAGCTCAGATTCTCCCTTGTAAAACCCCCTTTTTAAAAACCTTGGGAATGATTTTCCACTGGGGTGACCCCTTTGGGGTCAACCCCCTTTAAATCCAACACGATGATTTTTTTTTAATTTGGGAAAAAAAATAATATTACGCTCTTGGGGCCAAGGCAAAAAAAAATATATAATAATCTGACCCTCATTAAAAGTAAACAGCTCCAAACGGTGATGTAAGAATCATGTGACCTCTGCAGCCAATCAGTGACCTCCTTAAAGGGGATTTGGGCTCATTACAAGTTTTCACCCCCAAATTTCCCAAGGGTTTTGGGCAGCAAAAGTTTTTAAATTCGGGGCGTGCTTCTTGTCCCCTTTTCCCTCCTCCCTCTTCCCCCCCTCCCCTCAGCACACAAAAAAGGCCCCTCCCCCCATAACTTCTATAAGCAAGGGAGGGGGGGGGGTTTTGCTGCCAGAGTTGACCCCCCGCGTGTGCCCTGCCTAGGTCTGCTGCACTCCTGGATCGTTTGACTGTCACTCCCCCGGAGACACGAGAGGGGGCCTGATCAAATGATTTTGGGAGAGGTCTGTGAAGCTGTGTAGGGGCTAATAGCAGAGCAGAGGGGGGGGGGGGGGGATGTAAATGTTACAAAACCCCCTGCTTAGCATACAGATCTCCCCTTTTTCCAGCAACAACAAACAAATCCTTCCCGAACCAAAAAACAGGGAGCTTGGGGAAATGTGTTTTCAAAACCCAGGGTGTTCACCCAATACAGCAGAGCATAACGTTCCCCCATGCCCCCCGATCTGTTCTATTATATAGTCATATTTTCCCAAAAACACATCATTATTATATAAAACACCCCGGGGTCCCCTGCGTTTTACCCTCGATCGGGGTTTAAAAAGGAGGGGGAAACAGGCCACACACGGTTAATAACACAACACAAAAGCCGAGGGCCCCCCCCCCCTACTACAAAGCATTTTTGTTTGGGAGGGGCTCCCGGGGCTCTGGGCCTGTTTTCAGGGAAAGGGGAAGATCATACAGACCCGACACCAGTGAGAAAAAAAGAAACCAAAAAGGTCGGCTGCTATAGGGGGTTTTAGGGGCCCGATGCACTAATCCTAACAGGGGGAAAAAAACTCAAAAATTAGTTTTTCATTTGTAATGAACATATAATTTCAAAGCTGCCCTTTTTTTTTAAAGTTTTTTTAATTTTAAAACCCCAATTTTTTTACGAGACAACCCCCTTTTTTTAGATTACAGAAGAATGGGAAAAAAGGCCGCGCAGGAAAAAGAGGAACGAGGGAGGGCAACTATAGGTTTTTTTATACCCAGGAACCCCGAATAGTTTTATTGTTGCTTTGGATATTTGGACTATCCCTTTTTAAAAAGAAATCCCGAGAATTTACTTTAAAATTCAGTTTAAGGGGTTTTCTTCTATCATAGTTTTTAAAGGGTGGGGAAAAAAACAACCCCAACAAAGCACTGGGCCCCCGACACTTACAAGTGGACCTTTTCCCCCGCCCTGATCACACCACAGAAACCCTGGACAAATTTTTAAAAGTCCCAAACAGAATAATTGGGTCAAAGACAAATTTACATTTTTACGAATGAGTCCCGGGCCGGGTATCCCCCCGCCCACTAACTTTCAGGGGCATACAAAATGCTATTTTCCGTTTTGTTAAAAACCCTGACGCACAGCTCCCCTCCCGTGGAGCCCCCCGCCCCCCCGGGACTTACCGCCAGCACCATTTATCGCAACAGGACAGCGCCATGACACCGACGGAGACGTCACTGTCACGTGACCAAATCAGTCCCCCGGGGCCCGGCCAAATTAAAAAACACCTCTAAACAGAAAGGGGGGGGGCCCTTTAGGAAAAGTGGAGCGTTTTGGTGCCCTGTTTGCGTTGTTATTGGTGGAGGAGATCTTAGGGGCGGGAGGGCGCGGCCGTGATTGGACGGCGGGTGTAATGACGCCCCGAGGGGCGGGGGCAGGGCCCGTTTATAGAAAAGGCTTTAATGGGGGGGAAAGGGAGGTGAGGGCGGAGCGACAAAGGGGACGCCATCGTGCAGGTAAGTGGTCGCCTCAGAGCCGTGCACGATTTGTTACTTATTCTTCTACACAGGACGCCAAACTCTGCTGGAACTTATATTTTTCCCGCGATTGGGGAGAGAAACAGAAACACAGCCGGGGGAAACGCCACCTGTCGCTCCTGTTTTTAAAACCCAAAATTTGAGGGAGACCCGACAAATGAGCAGTGGCGGTGGGCCCTGGTCCCGGCCCCCTGGCAGGTTTTTACAGTTTGGCAGGATTCCCCCAATGGGTGTTTTCTCCAGAGTGGGTTACCCCCCCCTTTGGAGGCATGCCCCCATTTCACCCCCCCATTTTTACCCCCCTTTGGGGCGAACCCCCCCCCAAACCCCCCCCCCCCCCCCCCCTTCCCCCCCCCTTCCCCCCCCACCCCCCCCCCCGGGGGGGCGCCCCCCCCCCGCCCCCCCCCCCCCCCCCGGGGTTTCCCTTTCCCCAAACACCCCTGGGGCGTCCCCCCCCCCCCCCCCCCCCCCCCCCCTCTGGGGTTCCTTCCCCCTCACCCCTGGGGGCCTCCACCTGCCCCCCCCCCCCGGACTTTCTTCCCCCTTTACCCCGGGGATCCACCCCCCCCCCCCCGGACTGCTTCCCCATCACCCCTGGGGCAAACCCCCCCCCCCCCCCCTGGAAACTGCTTCCCCAAACACCCCTGGGGCATTCCCCCCCCCCCCCGCCCCCCTCGGAGCTGCTTCCCCATCACCCCTGGGGCATCCACCCCCCCCCCCCCCCCACGAAACTGCTTCCTTACCCCTTGGGGGGTTCCCCCCCCCCCCCCCCCCCCCCCCAGCTTTTCTTTTTTCCCCATTTCCCCCCCGGGGTGTCCACCCACACCCCCCCCCCCTCGGGGCTGCTTCCCCATCACCCCTTTTTGGGTTTTCCACCCCCCCCCCCCCCCTCGGAAGCTGGCTTCCCCATCACCCCTGGGGGGGTCCCCCCCCCCCCCCACCCCCCGGGAAAACTGCTTCCCCCTCACCCCCCGGGGGGCCAAACCCCCCCCCCTCGGAGCTGTTTTTCCCCCTCACCCCTGGGGTGTTCCCCCCCCCCCCCCCCCTTTGGGGCTGCTTTCCCCTATCACCCCCCGGGGGGTCCACCCCCCCCCCCCCCCTCGGGGCTGCTTCCCCATCCCCCCCCTGGGGGGGTCCCCCCCCCCCCCCCCCCCTCCCGGGGCTGCTTTCCCCATTTACCCCTGGGGTTTCCACCCCCCCCCCCCTCGGGGGCTCCTTTCCCATCACCCCTGGGGGGTCCACCCCCCCCCCCCTTGGGGCTTTCTTCCCCATCACCCCTGGGGGTCCACCCCCCCCCCCCCCCTTGCACTGCTTCCCCCCTCAAACCCCTGGGGCGTCCAAAACCCCCCCCCCCCCCCCTCGGGGCTTTCTTTCCCAGACCCCGGGGCGTCCACCCCCCCCCCCCCCCCCCCCCTCGGAGCTGCTTCCCCATCACCCCTGGGGTGTCCCCCTAGGGCCTTTCCTCCCCCCAAACCCCTTTTTTTGGGGTTTTTGGGTCCCCTTTTCCCTGCTTTTTGGGGCCCCTTAAATTTTTTTCCGCCCAAATGGAGGTTTTTTCATGTGCACAATCCCACCCCCTTGCCCGATGTAAGAGCTATTTCCCCCGGGGGCCAAAAGTCTGCCTTCCGGCCTCCATCCCGATTACCCTTTCCCCTGAAAATAAGACCGGGGCTTTTTTATGCAGTTCCGAGTTTGGGTGCTTCGGCTTTATGTTTTGATGAAATCCTACAGTTAATTTAAAACAGGGGTTTTATTTTTTTTTCAACAATAAATTGGGGAATTATTGTTTATAAAACATAAAAAATCCCAAAAAAAAAGTCTTTGCTGTTTTAGGAGCAAAAATTTTAAAGTAAGACACCCGTTTTTTATTTTCCCGGGGGAAAAGGGGGAAGCGGGGTGCCCCAAGGGAACTGGAAATAGAAAAGGTTTTCCCGCCCCGTTAACACAAAACCCGCTTTTGTTTTCCTTTTTTCTCTGTTGTTCTCTGGTATCCGCCTGCATTGAGTCTGTTTTCCATTCTTTTGGGAAAAGGGGTTTCTGCCCCCTTTCCCATGATCAAATTTTGAGCAGCTGGCTTTTTGGAGGGGCTCTTTTTAAAAAATTTTTGTTTCCCTCAGTCAGGTTTGGGGAAACAGGGGGGCGGGGACACTCGGGGTCCCCCTCCCGCTCGGGCCAGGCGAACCCCCGTATCTGGAAAAACCCCGACAACCTTTTTGATTCCCCGGGGCCCTGACGAACCCGGGTGACTACAAACACTCCAAATGACCCCAAAGGGGAGTCGCAGCTTAGGGGTTTAGGAAAAATGCAAAGCCCCGCTCCAAAATTTTAAAGGGGGTCTCCCCTTTGGGCGGGCCCTTTCCTGCTAAAAAGGGCCCCCTTTGGGAATGAGCCCGATTATTTAAAAGGGGCCCTTACTAGGGGGCCCGCAGTTGTCAACTGTAAACAGTGCAGGGGGAAAAACGGCGTAAATGTTCGGTCTCCCTGCAGCGCCTCCACAGGGGAAACAAAAAAAATTAAAAGCGTCCATTTTACATCCATTGGGGCCCGTCCCGGAAATCAGGACAGGACGGGTCCTCCAAGCGAGGACGCCCCTGTAGTGCTCACCTCCTGGGCCAAAGGATTGGGGGCCCTGAACCGGGCGGGCCGCCCTTTTTATACGCAGAATGATCCATCTGGGTAAATGCCCAAAGGGTTTTTCTAAGCAGGATAACCCCTTATTAGATAAAGGGTCACCCAAAAATAAGCCAATCATAGTGTCCTAGTGCAATTTAGGGGGGAAATTTGGGCAGCAAATGGCAATTTTTTCTACCCCCCACCAAGGGGGAAAAAAAAAGTATTACACAGGTCCCATTAACATCCATGGACTGTCTGTGTAATGCTGGACAAAGGGGGGTCCCCCCAGAGCAAAGGAAAGCTCTTTGGACGGGCCCCCCTCCCCTGACCAAGAGATGAGACCCCGAAAGGACGCCTCCGCTATTCCCCCCAGGGGGGTAACTAAAATGGGCAGGGCCCCCTAACAAAAAAATTTTAATGCCCCCCATCCCCCACTCCGTTAAAAAAAAAAAAAAACTTATCACATGTTCTGTCAAGAATATTGGAAAGAATAGTGTATAACAGACCCATCCCACGCACGTGCCACACGCGCCAGACCCATCCCGCGCACGTGCCACACGCGCCAGACCCATCCCGCGCACACACGTAACATAAAGCGCCACTATGAGACACAGTGCATCACCATCCACCAAAGCCAAAATATACAGAAAGCTTTACCACAATGTGCGCAGAGACAGGGCCGTTCCTAGGGGCGGGCAGGACGGGCGGTCGCGGCGCCCCCTGCAGGTGAGCGGAGCCGCGGCGCCCCGGGCGATCGCCCGCCTCTAGGAACGGCCTTGCCTGTTTGCATTGCAGCCCTCAGGCAGTCCAGGGATCTCAGGAAGACACGCTGGTGAAGGAGAAGCTGCTCCCAGCCGGCAGTGCAGACGCCCTCCTCCCCGGTCCCGACCCTGCACGCAGCAGCTGAAGGCAGCGTGAGCATGGAGGGGAGGTGGGGGCTGCTGAGGGAGCAGCTCCGTGAAGCTGTGCAGGGATCGTGCGGTTTCTTTGTTATGACCCTGGGGGCCCGGCAGGAAGTTTCTGTTTGTTGCCGGACGGGCCCCCAGGGAATGCGGGCCCTGCTGTGGTCGAGAAACTGTAGGTACGGCTCCTCTCCTCACCTGCAAGCAGTCCTCCCTTTAAAACCCTGGGGCCCAGGGGGCCGGGCATTCAGAGGCGCTCCTCGCCAGCCGGCAGTGAACTGTTATGTTCACAGCCGGCAACTACCGGGGTAGCAGACGTGTTAGAAGCTGCCCCGGGCCCCCTAAGAGCACGGGCCCCGGAGCAGCTGCTACGTTTGCTACCCCTGTAGTTACACCCCTGATCCTCGGAATGATCTGATGGGGTATATGACAATGGGTTGTTTAAATGGACACCAAAAAAATAAGCCAATCATAGTGTCGTAGTGCAGTGATCAGCAGTGATTGAAGGGGAAATGGGGCAGCAAGTGTGCAATTTCTCTACAGCGCCACCAGAGGGGAAATGACGTATTACACTATGCCCATTGAAAACAGTGTCGGGCTCTATTCACACTATATTATGGGAATAGTCCCAGCACTTACAGTAAACTGGGCTATAGACTTGATAGATGCCACAGTATATACACATCCAGGAATTGTTCATGTGCTATTAGTGCATATATATCCAGAAGGATCTTCAGAAACGTGTACACCATAGTGGCACACATTGGGCTTTATGTATGAAAACTGTCTAGCAGTAAGACTCTTTGTTGCCCATAACAACCAATCAGAGCTCATAGCAACCAGTCAGAGCCCATAGCAACCAATTAGAGCTCAGCTTTCATGGTTCCAGAACAATATATGAAGTGAAAGCAGAGCTCTGACTGGTTGCTATGGGCAACAAGGACAGTCTTGCTGCTAGACCTTTTTCATGCATAAGGGCCATCATCCTTAGGCCATCTTCACACTGGCAAACTTCGGCGCGCATCATGTTTGCGCTGTAATACGAGCCGAAATTACGGAAATCCATAGTTCTCACGCCGTGTGAACATAGCCTTAGATCTCTTTTTCAGAAGAATTTCCACCCTGCCCTGTACCTTGAATGAAGGTCTCTGGCCAGTGTAGCCACCACTGTGGTTTCCTTTCAGCATTTCTATGATTTAGACCCGTTGGCGGCCTTCACTCTTCACTGAGAACTTTCTTCATAGCTTTTCCGTGTCTTGTAAATATGTGTTTAGAGCTGTGAGATGCTTGACTTCCCCTGAACAAAACTTGAGTTGCTGAAGGAATATCTTCCAGGATGTTGCAGGGTGTGTGGCCGGAGAGATCAGAGAGCGGTGTGGTCTGGCCACGTAATCACATATGCTGTATACAACCAATAGTATAACGTATTCATGGACCTTCCTTCACCCAGGTCACCTGAAGAAGCTGGAGCCTTGTCGGGGTTACTATAAGCGAGAGCCACCATGTCCACTACTGAAGAGAAGTTCTCACTTCTGGAGGTCCTGATCCACTTCAAGTCTTGCTTAGTAGACGATGATGGCCGTGCTAAGATGGCCAAGATCAACATGTCCGTGCTCAAGATGTCATTTTAGAACATTATGTAAATGGATGGAAGGGTTTGGTCAGGTGAGTGTCTGAGATGTGCTAGTTAGGAAGGCCTGGTTCACATTCCCAGTTTACTGTTGCAATTTAGGAGCAGAAAACTGAAAACGTGGTGCTGGATCAGTAACCTGACAGACACCAATAGTGCCTGGTGGAGCCCATTGCCTTCAGTGGGGTCTGTAGGTTTGCCATCATGACCTTATTTATGTGCTGCATGCTGGGCGTAACTGATGGGATCTGTGATGGGGGCTCCTAACAGGACCTCAGACACAGACGTGCACCCCGACCTAAAGGTGTAACACATGCAGCAGTAATGGTGAGAGGGGTATCCCAGCCTAATGCATTCATCACTTATACACCGGACAATGTTACATCAGTGAAGGGCCAAAGTCCCTGAGGTGCTAGAACGTGGGATGTTCACCCTCCTCCTGTTACAGACAATGAGCAAAGTACTCAATTGATTATTTTTGACCTATGGTAATCTGGAAGAGGGAGGGAATGGGGGGGGGGGGGGGGGGTGAAGCTAATGCGGCGGAAAAACAGAATGAAACTGATGAATACTGGAGCAGATCAAAGGACCCAATTGTCCAGCACCTGCTAAGCTAATCCAGTTAATTTGGCGCTTTTAGGGTGTTTTGCCAACTATTTGTGGGGTCAGATACGGCTTTAAAGAAGGCAACATCAAGTGCTTTATTTACTTTATTATATGAAGAATTCAATGATTATACAAACAACTACAAGAATATAGTGTGATATTGTATATACCTCTGCATAACATGGATTACAAAGGCAAGGCACGCATAATATTGATTACACATACTTACATGACCCGTATATATGGGTAAAAGCTTCATCAGGAATCATATACACATCCTGATATCGACACTTGCACGGTCAAAAATTCATCGGAATCAATACCATCCCATTGACACCTTGCACAGGTCAAAGCTTCATCAGGAATCATATACACATCCTGATATCGACACCTTGCACAGGTCAAAGCTCCACAGGAATGACACTTCACCTATCTATAACATCAGCTGGGAGAAGCGGGCCAGCAAAGATAGAGAGATCCCCGGGACCATCCCTGTGGCGGCGAGGCGTCCCTCTATAGCCCACAGGTCCAGATACTTCTACCTTCGCAGCAAACCTTCCCAGCTTATATCTTGTTTGAAATAAATGCCTGCGTAACCAAATGTTACACAAGCTGACAGCTCAGTATTTTTCCAGTATCAGACCTCCCCCCCTTTGGATGGCCAGTCCTACAGGGGTTAAGCCAGTACTGGAAAACATGTCAAAAAAGAATCTCCTGGTACAAACCATAAACGCCTGCTTTCCCATCACTACTCTCTAACCATGCTGGGTAGTATTATCTCAGTTACAGTGTTCCCAAAACAACGAGGCCCTGATAACAACGCTCTGTCAATATGCACTGCTTCTCAGTACACATCTACAAGAAGTTAGGAAATTTACAGAAAAAGATCTATTATTCTTAACCCCTTAAGCCAAACACCTGAAAAGTAGTTAATGACCAGAACATTTTTTTGTTTTTGCGTTTCAACAGTTGTAACTTTTTTATTTTTTTCAATGAGCCGTTGTATGAGGCCTCGTTTTATTTGAGACAAGTTGTACTTTATGGTGGAATAGATTAAATTCGCTTACAAATAATTGCAGAATTTTATTTTTCTTTTAAATTTGTTTTTTTTACACCATTCACATTTCATTCTTAATAACCTGTTAGATTAATTTTACAGGTTATTACGGTCGTGTGGATGCCTAATATGTTCAGGTTTTTTTTGTGTGTAATATATTAAATTTTTTTTTAAAAATTTTTTTTTTTTTTTATTT
>JAODAL010043128.1:0-34159 GCA_025379985.1 Phyllomedusa bahiana | reverse complement strand
TTTCTTTTTTTACTTTTGTAAAATAAAACTTCCAAGTGCTAACCAGTCCCCTAATTTCCTAGCCTTAACCCCAAATGACTCTTTGGACCATTTTAATCGCAAATTTGACTCTGGGGTCCCCTTACCCATTCTCACGTGGGGGAATGCACGCAGTCCTGGCTCCCAGTACCTGGGAACCTCCCAAAAACATATTGACCCACTAGAAAGTGCTGTCATGTAAAACATTTTGGGCCTGAATACTAGCTGAAGGTTATAATAATGTGACTTAAGCATATACATGAAAAGCGACCATGGACCCAATCTGTTATCTTTACCCCCCATAAAACCCAAATCACTACTTGTGCCCTTACTAGTCTCAATTAGGGAGTCCACAGTTCGTAGGCCATGCATTTATAGTCAGACTGCATCGTACCATGTTGATTTATTGTGCCTTAATCCCTTTAAGACATTGATATGGTAGCCTATTCTTCAAATACCACTACCTCCAATTTATATTCATTTTTCTATGCATTTTATTAAAAAACCCCTTACTCACAAAAACCCTGTAGACCTTTAGTCCCTGATTATAGAGTGTTACTTAGTGTTAGCCACCCCACCGATAAGGACTTTGTTCCTATTTAATAACCATTTATCATCACATGTACCATGTACTGGCCTAATATACGTGACCTATGGGCTTTATTCCTTCAAATATTCTGGATCTTAAAGATCCCACGCATTCTCATTCTTTTTATACACTCCTTACAAAAAATTTGTTCCATGATGCCTAAACCTTACATCCTCTAGTTATATATAGATGCCTATAATCAGTACCTCTGAAATGTACAACACTTAAAAAAGCGGGGCCGTCTTCCTTTGGGGGCAGGGAGGCGTTCCCCGGGGGCCCTTCCGGGGCACCCCCCTACCCTCCAGGGAGCGACAGCCGGGGCCCACCCAAAACGGCCCCCCTAACCACACGGCTGGATCACAAGCCAAGCCATGCAGCCATCACAGCCGCCGCCTGCACCGCATGGTGCAGGCAGATCTTCTGATCCCGGCCGTTCAGGCCTCTGGAGGCCGCGGTGCAGGCAGCACATGCAATGACTCTTGCGGGTGCTCCCGGCCTATACTACGTGAGCGGCCATCCCCATGAGGGGAAAGGAGGGAAAGAACACAAGGGGGGTATTTTTTTATTTTTTTAAAATAATAATGGCCCCCCTTACCGGCTAATAACGGGCCCCAAATTTCCCGGTAATAACTGGCCCCAAATTTCCTGGCTAATAACGGGGCCCAAATTTCCTGGCTAATAACTGGCCCAATTCCTCTATTTAAAGGCCCAATTTGAAAAACTGGCCCAATTTCCTGGGTAAAACTGGCCCAATTACCTGGCAAAAAAAACGGCCCAATTTCCTGGCTAATAACTGGCCCCCAAAAATTTCCCGGCAATAACTGGCCCAATTACCTGATAACCCCAGGGCCCCTGCAGGTAGGGGGATTGCCGGGGGCCTACCTCTGCCTGTCCCCCAAAGGAGCCAGGGAGGGGCCCCAACCTCCCGGGGTCCGGCCCTGTTTTGTGGGGCCCAAGCGCCGGCGGTCCCTTTATGTTGTCCCCCAGGACGCACATGCAGCTGCGGGCTTGCTGACGAGACGAGCGTCCCTCTCCCCAACGGTCAACCGACACAGCGGGGGCCCCCCCCCCCCCGGGGGGGGGGCTGCTCAGCGGCAGCGGCGCATGTAATGAATCACCCGCTGCCTGCCCCCGGCGCCCAGTCCTTTTGGGGGCGCCCGAGGGGCGCCGGAGGAGCGCGCGGTTGGTGGGGAAGAAGAGGAGCACAGGCCGGGAAGCAGTTTAAAGGGAAGTATTAATGTTTTTTTACCTGGGGGCCCCCTCTATAGCCGCCCGAGCCCCTGTATCACCTGCCTAACCCCTATATAGCCTGCCTACCCTATAAACCCCGCCGAGCCCTTATACCCCCCTGAGCCCCTTATACCCCTGCCTGAACCCTATATAAATATGCCTGCCTGAGCCCCTATATACCCTCCCTGAGCCCCTTTTCCCCCTCCCTGGCCCCTATTAACTGCCCCATTACCGGCTAATTACTGGCCCCCCCTGGCTAATTACGGGGGCCCCTCCGATAACAGTTTGGGGTATTTAAAAACAAGAATTAAAATAGTATTTAAAATACTTGTGGTATTTTATTTTGTAATAAATACTTTTTTATTCATATTTTTGTTTTGTAATAAAAATATTTTTGGGTCGTTCCACGGCTTATTTTGCCGCGATTGGAGCTTTTGGCCCCGGTTTTGCGCTGCAGTACGGCGCCAACCGGGGAGTCATTAGGTAATCCACTTCTATAGAGAAAGGGGATTCCGCGTCCTCCCCGTGGGCGAAAGCCGGGGGGGAAAGTGACATGAATTATTTCGGCGCCTAGCCCCGAGATAATGATTGTCTATGGGGCGGGTGCCCCCCCGCCGCGCTCCCCCGCCCGCCCTTTTCACGACGGATTTGAGGAAAAACCTTTTGGAAAAAGCCGTTGAACACGGCCTTAGGGAAGCTTTTTAAGTATTTTAATTTTACTTTCTAAATTCAAAACAAAAGTTGTAATTTAAAATAACCCGCCTACCCCCACTAAAAAAAAAAAAAAAAAAAAAAGTGCGAGTCACTCATCACTTCGTTTCTCGGGGGCGCGAGGGGGGGGAAAATTCCGCCGTTCCAGCAAAGCAAGTCCCCTTGTGTGAAGGTTTTATTTTGTTTTAAATTCCCCTCGCGGGGGAAACCTTTGTAAAATTCCGTATATACTCGAGTATAAGCCCACCCGGAAAATAAAACCGAGGCCCCCTAATTTTACCACAAAAATGGGAAAACATATTTTTCGAGTATAACCCAGGGGGGGAATCCACCATTGCAGATAAAGTCGGTATGGATTACAGCTTGTAACCATGTCCCTATATGTAGCATTTAAACCCCCCACAGCCCCTAACATTAACCCCCTGTGTCCTCAAATAAGAGTTACTGATATGTGAGAGACATGGAGGTAATAATTGGGTATCTTCATAATTAAGGTCCTTATTAGTACCTCCATGTGTCTCACATATTAGTAACCCTTATATAGGGCACACAGGGTTAATATGAGGACATGATGGGTTAATCTGCTATTAATGTAAGCACTTTGGAGTTACTGGAAACTAAATTAATATCCCCAAATGCCTGCTTTAAATTAGGCATAGTAACTAAAGGAAGGTACCTGTTTCTCTTTACTGTAGCACCTCTTCCATGTGACAGCCCTCTTCTATAGGATGGGACACAATGAATCCTGGCCACTGACTTATCTGCAGGGTAGATGCTAATCCTAGTGGCTAAAGGACCTTCTGATCCATTTTTTGTTTTTATTAAAAAATTTGTTTCCCATTTTCAAGTTTTTTAGTATTTGGAAAATACTTTTGAAGTATATTTAGTATTTGTATTTAAAATACTTCAGTCATAAGTATTTTGTATTTAAAATACTTTCCCAAAGTATTTTCCCAAACACTGGTGATCATAACTGGGCGTATCTGTGAGGGGAGCAGACGGGGGGGAAGGCTATAAACCTACCTACAATGTGCCTGTACACCTACCTGCTTAATGGTGGGCAACATTACCTATTTACTTAATGGGGGGTGCACATAACAGAGGTGGGAATTGGTAGTGAAGTGTTCATAAAGTGAGAATTCTAAGATGTTTGTGCATTACATTCTGTAGGGATGAGTCGTCATGTCGGTCTGGACGGAAGGAGAGGAAAAGGGAGAAAGAACGATTCAGAGAAAGACTGATCAGATAGGACATCTCCGGTGAGTCCCTGATGTCAGGGGTTATTTTGCTTCCATAGTGGATCAGTGCTGTAGTCTCTGTCATGTAATGGTGACCTGAGCTGGTTTATGTTGTAGGTCATAAACTTTTAGCAATAATGTATATATTTGTTCTGTGAGCAGGTTTTTTTTTTTTTTTTGGTGGTGGTGGTGGGGGCAGTGCATAGCCCTGCATAGCTCTGCCCAGGGGCCCATAGTGCTGTACAGCCCACGTGTTTGGGATGAGGCAACTCTGTGTTGCCAATCTGCTGATCAAAGCATGATGCTTCTTTCACCTCTATCTACACCACTTGGAGGTCCAGTAATTTAGATCTTTTTCTTATTTTGCTCATTTTCACCTCTATGATACCCATTCGTCTTCCATACAGTACATTCTAATTCAAGTCTCGTTTCACATTAATTTCACGTTTGTCTTATAAAATATACCAAAAACTAATACTTGCTCACCAGATGCAGTTTTTCTCCTCCCAGCGGGTGACTCTTACCTCAATGTTGATCCAACTATTGATAAATCTCTGGGACGTCTTAAAGGGGTTTTCTCACTACAGAGATTAGCTTTCAACATGAAGGGACAGTTAAATGAAGACTTTTTCTAAATATATTGGTCAAAAGATTTTACTTTAGTCATGAGAAGAGAGACATTTTAGCAGCTCTCCGAGTTAACACAGGTTTCTAGAGTTATCTGGTTGCCAGACCATAACGCTGTTATTACAGATAAGCAACTGTTTTCAGTCCTCACTGCACATGTACCTTGTGCTTACTTAAGATTAGATCTACTGCACTTGTCAGTGTAACAGCTCAGCTACTTACAGAGATGCCAAATATGTGAATCACTGCTATAGAACCATCCACAGTCTGAGGATACATAGTGAGTGTAAAACTGCTTGTGACTCAAACAGCTTAATAAAAACCCTTTAAGCTGGAGATGCAACTGCCTCCACATTCTCATATATGCATTAAAGACCCTGCCTATGTTATATCTAGAGAGCTATACCCATTATAAAAAGATTTTACTTTTGATTCCCATCCACATTTATCCTTTTTTTTTGTATAGGCAACACCTTTACGACTTACAGCTTTCTTCTATCATTCTCATCTGCCACAATCCCATCTACCCCACCCTCATATCACAACCATGAAACCATTTCATGCTCCACCCTCTTTCCAACCTTTACGCTGTGCCAGTTACCTCAAGTACAATAAAAAATATCATAATGAAGTACAGTAATAGCCAAACTATCATTTCTCATCAGCTCCTGGTTCAGTCTCTCAAAAATACCAATTACACGATTTCAAAAAGTTTAACAACGCAGATTGGCTTAAAGTAAGTAAACCCCATGCTTTGAGCTTGAACTCGAAGTTTACGCACAGAATATTACATTAGGTGTAGAATGGGTCTAGAAATCACATAAGATAAACCCTCCTAAAAATACATTGTAAAATTTAACTTTTAGTTTTTATGTAAAATCACCCAATCCAATCAATATATGAAACTTATCAGACCATGTCTGGATGTGACGGGGTCCAGGTTTCCAGCAACTGGGTGCATAGGTCTGATATATGCAGTATTCCCGTTAAATTCCTAAAATACCTCTCCCTTTGTGGAATAACTGCCCCAATAAGGGCGACCCCACAAAACTGTACCTCCACTGCCCCTAACACCAGAAAAGAAGCTGTTCTGGTGTTAGGGGCAGTATTATTACATAATAATAAGTTAAGTTTTACAATGTATTTTTAGGAGGGTTTATTTTCTCCTGTGATTATTTCTTGAACTCGCTCACCATAACTTTTTAAATAAATCCCGACATCATACCCAAAATAGATATGTACACACATGCGAATTATATCTGTTGTAGAGCAGATCCTGGTGATATGCCCCACACTTGGTGCTCATGCCCCAGAATAGTCCAATTCTGGTCTAGAAGTTGTGGTATTATACATAGCCCTTTCGAAAGAAAACTTCTAGAAGGTGAAGACAATAATGGATGGATTTCTGATGAAAAAAAATAAAAAATTTTAATACAAAAATGAGACATTTGTCAAGATGTGAAAACCATGGATACAGTATGTTCTGGTATAAAATAATATTCATATGTGTCAACCTAGAATTTATTTTAAATGCTTCTATGGGGAAAGGAGGGCACTTTGCCTTGGGTCTGTTGCAAATCATGGAAAACTCTAATGAGGGTTACTTACTTACTATGTAATACTCTTTTATTTTAACCTGTACATTTATGACAATGTGATGTACTCTGCCATAAACACTATTATTCTTGTAACAAACTTGCATTTAGTGTCCTCTGTTAAAACCAATATTCTATTTCAAAATCTTTAATATTAGCCATTAAGTTTTAAAATTTTAAAAATTAAGCAATTCCATTTTTAAAAATGAAGGGTTAACGGTTTTTTTGCATGTTTTTTAAACCTTTTCCATTTTTCTAAATTTTATTTTTACTGATATTTATACCATTTAATACCTCAAATGCATTTTCGAATAAAAGAAAAGAAATGAACACGTTAAGATGACTAAAAACAAAGGATTAACTATGCTTCAACAAATGAAGTCTAGATTACTGACTCTTCACAGTAGCCACTTCTAGTTAAGGCAACAGCTTCAAACAACTGAGGCATTCTTTCTACAATTGCATCCAGATATCGATTAGACATTTCTTGCCAACATGATTGTAGAAGTTGCACAAATAGGTTGTTTTGCTTTCACCCTTTTATCTAGTGCCTCCAAGACAAGCTCTATGGCATTTAAAGGGAACCTGTTAGGTGGTTTTATGCTACCCTGAGACTAGGATGTGATAAAGGGAGAGAAGCTGAGCTCTGTGATATGTAGGTTTATAAGATTTGGAGCAGGATTTCTGAGTAAAAGTCAGACCGAATGTGAAGCTACTGCTAGCCCCGCCCATATAGTGATTAACAGTTTGCTTTTTACAAGAACTAATGCATGGAAAACTGTCAATCATTGCATGTGGGCGGGGTTAGAAAGGCTAAATATTTCTTAAAGGGGTTGTCTCACTACAAGGATTGCTTTTAATGTGATCTTGCAAAAACAAGTCACTTTGCAATGTGTGTCCATTAGTAGTGTCCTACCTATTCCTAGATATTTTGTCTCATATGGCTTGCATCTGTTCTTCGGGTCGCTATAAATCTGTTTGATCTCTTCTGATAGGCTGACAGTGCTGGTTGCTATAGCTACAGACCTGGAGTACTCAGCAGCTTGTCACTACAGGCCTATAGTAGCCAGTAAACACGTTCCTGTATTCCAAAATGAAACCCAGAAAAACAGGACTGAGGTAAGATAAAAATCAATGTATTGAGACAAACATTTTAAGAAGTACAGTCAGGATTTACTCTGCATTTTACTCATATATCCTGCTCTAATTATATAAACCTATATATCACAGAGCTCAGCTTCACTCCCTCTGTCACATCCTGCTCTTAGATAGGGCAGCAGAAACCACCTGATAGGCTTCTAAGAATGGAATGGCCTGCACGGTCTCCAGAGTTAAAGGGAGCCTACTTCTTCTCATCTTCTTAGGTAGTGCTGACAGAATCCAGAAGAATGTTTTGGATCATGGGCTTATTGTAATATGAACCCCTGACCAAGTAGGCGTACACCAGAGGTTATTGCATGGTGCATCAAAATGCTTTGGTAGCTCTTTTTGTCCAGTGTGCCAATCACCCTATGCAAGTTGCCAACTGTGTATCTAAAAAAAGATTCCGATTATCATGCTTCCTCCTCCACGTTTGACAGTTGGTGTCATGCACCTCCTACATTAAGCTGTACTTGAATATTTTGAGCTTTGAGTAGCTGATCACACAAAATGTTGATGCTCAAAAACTTGTCCTCTGATTCTGTAGCGGCCTTTGGTATGCTAGATCTCTTCCTATCAAAGTTTCCTTCACTTTTCAAGTGCCTTTTGATGATGCACTGACTGCCACTGCCACTGTAGGACAGACCTATACTTCTAAGGCTATGTTCACACGGCTTATTTGCGGGGCGTAATTACGCCCCCAAAATTACCTGGGGACGGGGGGCAGCGTCGGCACCTCGCCCCCCCAAAGCTATCTTTACGCGGCGCGTATCGCCCAAAAAATACCTGCCCTTTTTCTCCCCCCCGGGGGATTGCCGGGGGGGGGAAGGGGGCGAAATCCTAGTTCCTAAGAACTTGGATTACCGAATACGGGGACATTCCAGCAAAATTATACACACGGCGCTAATTACGGACAAAAATACTCCTTTTAAAGCCGTGGAAAGGCCTAAGTTTATAATTGTCGCCTTTTCTTCTTTTTTTTATGGGCTTTTTTGCCCTTATGACAGAGTGCCGCCCGAAAAGGAAAAAATTTTCAAATCCTTCCCCAGGGGTGTTGTAATGCAGTCGGTTGTACACTGGTTTTCATAGATCAGAGGGGTTTTTAAGTAACACCAAAAAATTTGACCGGTAGGAAAAGTTTTTCATCCAATTTTTTAACCATATTTGCTTTTTTAGCTGCGAGCAGCTGGCCTTGTTCAATTATTATTCTTGAATTAAAAAAGTCTTTTTTTTTTTTTAACTTACAAAATAACTAGAAAAATTGAGGCATTATAAAAACTTTTTGACCCGTAGACCAGATTGGTGAAACCCAAAACCCCGACAGTCCAACTGACACATTTTTTTTAAAAAATTAAAAAAAAAGTTTTAAAAGAACTTCAGTGTTTATTCATCTATATCAATACATGAAATACATGGCTCTATGGAGCCATTTTAAAGGCCTTCAACGAGGCTCCATAAAAGAGCTTTGATTTCATGTATTGATAAACACTGAAGCTGTGGTGCTGGCTTTTTACATATTGAAGATTTCATATTGAGGTGGTTGGACAGCCTTTGAAGCTTGCGCACAAACCCTGTGGGTAACTACTCTATGTGGTGCTGCCAGAGCCGCCATATAGGTAGTACAGGGGGTACTGCTGTACGGGGCCCGGTGAAAAACCTGAAACAAGAGGGCCAGCTGCAAGCGGGTCCCCTTGTTTCACAAACTCGTCAGGGCCTGGCTGTGGCTCAGAGGGTGGGAGGAGGGGGTTCAGAGGGTCCCCATACATTTCAGAGGTCAGTTCACAGAGTGGGGGCGCTCTCCGCTCTACAGGAGCGCTCAGTCAGTACCTTAACATAGCTGCCTACAGCAGAGACTCACACTTACTTGTCCTGCTGCGCAGCCTGTAAACGGAGCCGGCCCCTACTCTCCGACCCCTCTGAAGCCCCCCCCTGGACCCAGCTATGTGAAGTCTTGCTGAAGCCCCCCTCCCGAACTCCAGCTGTGACTGGTGAGGGGGTGAGGGGCCCCATACAGCTGAAGCGTGGGAAAATTTATCATGGCGCCCCTGGGTGCTGCTCCTATTTTACTTCTATTGATTGAACAAATTCTGGGGGAATTATCAGGGTTGGTTAATCAGAGAACAAAGTATTAAGATAATGACCAGAAGTTTAGTACTCAGAGAGGTATCTCCCCTGGTCCTTTACTTAACAGGCAACCAAATATCATAAATGTGAGGGGAAATGTGATTTCCTTCTGGCATCATCTTTATATATCAGGGATGTCAAACTCAAATAGACAGTTGGCCAAAATTAAAAACTAGGCCAAAGTCGCGGGATAACCTTGATATTCATTGAAAAAAAAATAATGTGTACAATTGAGGAAGTTTTTCCTTCCCATCAGATATAACAATGAATCTTTTCATATTGAAACAATCTTAAGTTTTGCACTGCCTTATGTCCTGGCACACTCCGATGGCCAAAGTAACAGTCTGATACCCACTTTATTTGTACTGACTGCAGTCAGTTATCTCATTCTATTCAGTGGTCTTCACAGTGCTTCTTATTAGCTGCACAGTGCAGGGTCTCCATTTGGAGTACCCTGCTGCCTGCAGAGATGCTGGGGCTGGGAAGGAGTTTGACGGGTTAAATGTTGAGGCTATGGATTCTCATTTCTCCTCTTATCTTACCAGTCATCCCACTGCCGAGTTGTTTCTTCTGCCATGTGGTACCTTTTCTGCTCTATGTAAGGGGGAAGGGCTGAGTGACAGTAGTGTTATGACAGTTCCTGCCTTCTTCCTCCTCTGTACACTGCCTGGCTGGGTCAAATATAATTACACTGTGGGACAGATTTGACTGCCGGGCCTGAGTTTGACACCCTTGTCAGATACAGTGAAGGAAATACTTATTTGATCCATTGCTGATTGTGTAAGGTTGCCCACTGACAAAGACATGAACAGTCTATAATTTTAAGGGTAGGTTAATTTTAACATTGAGAAATGGAATATCCAAAATAAAATCCAGAAAAATTATATTGTATAAATTATAAGTTCATTTGCATTTTGCAGTGAGAAATAAATATTTGATCCCTCTGGCAAACAACTTAATAGTTGGTGACAAAACCCTTGTTGGCAAACACAAAAGTCAGACGTTATTTGTAGCCGATGATGAGGTTTGCGCACATGTCAAGAGGAATTTTGGTCCATTCCTCTTTGCAGATCATCTCTAAATCATTAAAGGGGTTGTCTCACTACAAGGATTGCTTTTTATGTTAAAGATCTTGCAAAAACAAGTCACTTTACAATATATGTCAATTAACAGTATCCTACCTATTCCTAGATATAACCTCTTGTATGGGCTGCATCAGCTCCTCAGGTCGCTATAGCTACAGACCTGTTTGATCTATCCCGATAGGCTGCCAGCACTGGTTGCTATAGCTACAGACCTGGCATCTACTGCAGCCCAGTAGAAGCCAGTAAACACGCCCCTGAATTCAAACTGAAACTGAGAAAAAAAGGACTGAAGATGAATCAACGTAGTGAGACAACCCCTTTAAGATTTTGAGGCTGGCGCTTGGCAACTCGGAGCTTCAACTCCCTCCATAAGTTTTCTATGGGATTAAGGTCTAAGGACTGGCTAGGCCACTCCATGACCTTAATGTGCTTCTTTTTGAGCCACTCCTTTTGTTGCCTTGTCTGTGTGTTTCAGGTCATTGTCTTGCTGGAAGACCCAGCCATGACCCATTTCTAATGTCCTGGCGGAGAAAAGGAGGTTGTCATTCAGGATTTTACGGTACATGGCTCCATCCATTCTCCCATTGATGCGGTGAAGTAGTCCTGTGCCCTTAACAGAGAAACTCCCCTAAAACAATGTTTCCACCTCAATATTTGACAGTGGGGCCGGTGTTCTTTGGGTCATAGGCAGCATTTCTCTTCCTCCAAATACGGCAAGTTGAGTTAATGCCAAAGAGCTCAATTTTTGTCTCATCTGACCACAGCACCTTCTCCCAATCACAGAATCACCCAGGTGTTCATTGGCAAACTTCAGACGGGCCTGCGACATGTGCCTTCTTGAGCAGGGGGACCTTGCAGGCACTGTGGTCCCAGCTGCCTTGAGATCATTAACAAGTTCCCCCCACATAGTTTTAGGATGATCTCTCACCTTCCTCATGACCAAATATACCCCACTGCCCAAATACTTTTTCTTTATATTTGTATTTTGTATTTATACTTGTATTTTGAAGTGCAATCATGTCTTGTATTATATTTTAAATCATGTATTAAATACACCAAGTATTAAATACATTATTTGTAGGTTTTACAATACAATTACTGCAACTTTTGCCTTAGCACAATGTAGCACATTTGCTGAAATCTGCCTTTGAAACAGCTTAGGCTACAAGACCGATAGGTTTAAAGGAAGGAATGATTTATGAACTACAAAGTATGTAAATCTACAAATTAAGATGGCGCTGTGGTTTCTTGGAGTGCACAGCCCTTGTAATGAGCTGCCGCATCTGCAGAGCAGGTTACAGTTCATTGACTAGCTCCGCTCACAAGTTCTGTTGCAAAGTGAAATCATTTGCCACTTTCCAAATGAGGCTGAAAAGTGAGAAGTATTTCATGTACAGTAATTAGAAACCAATACAAGGAATAACACAGGAACATTGAAGAGAAGAAAGTGTCAACTACATTATCAACCTTATTACCATAATATTTCATATACCGTATATACTCGAGTATAAGCCGACCCGAGTATAAGCCGAGGCCTACTTTTGGGCCCCAAAAACCGGAAAGCTTATTGACTCGAGTAAAACCTAGGTGGAAAACGCAGCGGCTACTGGTGAATTTTAAAAATAAAAATAGATACCAATAAAATTACATAGGCAGTTAAATGTTCCCCATAGGCAGGTTATAGGCAGGTATAGGAAGCTATATGTCCCCATAGGCAGGCTATAGGAAGGTATAGGTCGTTATAGGCAGGCATAGTCCCCCTAGGTAGGTTATAGGCAGGTATAGGTCGTTATAGGCAGGTATAGTCCCCCTAGGTAGTTTATAGGCAGGTATAGGTCCCCCTAGGTAGGTATAGGTCCCCCTAGGTAGTTTATAGGCAGGTATAGGTCCCCCTAGGTAGTTTATAGGCAGGTATAGGTCCCCCTAGGTAGTTTATAGGCAGGTATAGGTCCCCCTAGGTAGTTTATAGGCAGGTATAGTCCCCCTACGTAGTTTATAGGCAGGTCTTCGTCCCCCTAGGTAGTTTATAGGCATGTATAGTCCCCTTGGTAGTTTATAGTCATTTATATTCCCCTAGGTAGGTTATAGGCAGGTATAGGTCGTTATAGCCAGGTATAGACCCCGCTAGGCAGGCTATAGGCAGGCATAGGCAGCATTTTAAAACAAAAACACCCCACTTATCTGGCTCCCCCCTGCTCCGTCTCCCTCGCTGTCCGGCCTCCTGCGCACTGTCCTCGGTCTTCTCGGCGTGATGTCATCAGGCCGCGCACACAGCGTGAGGGGACACGCTGCCTGTGCCGGAAACTCGATGGCCGCAGACGCCGGATCACTGGGGTCAGGGAGGCGTCGCTCCTTGCTCCGCATGGTATCTGTTCACTTGTAGCGCTGAGGAGTCGCATACGGGGAGGTTTTGGGTGACAGCGCCTGGGGCCCCCGCAGTGCCGGCTGTCAGGTACCGGCGTTCGTTATATGCCTCCCTGAGAGTCCATATACTGAAGCGTCCTGTCGGCGCACGGATCCATGAGCCGATGCGACTGACTTGAGTATAGCGGGGGAGATTTTTCAGCATTTTTTGTGCTGAAAAACTCGGCTTATACTCGAGTATATACGGTACTTGAAATTTAATTAGAGGGGGTTTCTACTAAGGACTTTGGTGGTATATCCACTGCATAAGTCATACACATCTAATATGTGGGTGGGGTATCGGATCTTCCCAGTTTTATATGTTACTAAAGGACTGTATTGCTATTAGGTGGACTAGTGATTTCCAAATTTTATAAAAGGGCCAAAGAAATCACAAAAAGCTGCATTTTTGTTTATCTACAAAAAAGAAAATTGGTCCCTGCAAACAAATACACAGATGAGTCACATTATTATCCCACCCAGAGTAACCGCTATGTCCAGCATGGGCAGCAGTTAGGAGAGCTGGGAGTGACTCAGTAAGGTCCAGGTAGGTTGTTACAGGTATCTGCAATCCATACCACAGGTGCTAGAGAGAGCGCGGGCGAGGATCCAGAGCGGACATGATGATCGAGGTTGGTCTTACAGACGCTCAATTGGGTTAAAGTCTGGAGAATTAGGCTATGTTCACACGGCTGATTTTGGGACGGATTTCAGTCCGTATTGCGCGAATTATGGGTGAAATCCGTCCCCGTCATTACGGTAATCCACAGTTCTCAGAGCACTATTGATTCCGTCTCCTCTCCCTGCTCGCGAAATACAGCAGTCATGCACATTATCCCGGCGGGATACGCGCCTTTGATAATGAAAGTCTATGGGGCAAGCGAGCTGCCGTCCCCATACAAACGCTGTAATTACGGGCGAAATCCGTCCCGCAATTACGGCGTGAATCAGCCTTCGGGACCAAAGAAGTACTTGAAAGTCTCAGTCATTCTCTTCCAACCAGTGACAGACATTTATAGTCTGTGTCTGACATTATAGCCTTGTTGGAAGATCCCATCCACCCCAGAAAAAACAATCAGCATTCATGAGGGTATGTGATCTGCAAGGATGGATTCATATCGGTTGAGAGTGCCTTTTACATGGATGAGTAGGCCTAGAAAATACTACAAAAACATTCCCCAGACCAGAACGCTTTTCTTCCAGCAATAGTTGCAGGGTGTTTGTTCTGTGATGTTTCTTGCTTGACACACAGTCAATCCATTCAATGAAGCAGAAAACGTGACTCATCCAAGAAGCCAACCCTTTGCCAATCAGTGAAGGTCCAATTCCGACACTGCCGTGATAATTGAAGCCTTTTCTGCTGATGCAGATTGGTAAGCAGATGTGCAGTGATCATCCAAATGCCTTAGAGCCTCATACACAGTAGAGTGCGCAGAACTGTTATTTAAGACACAGGTCTGGTAGCCCCCTAATTCATTTGGTCATTGAGCGGCTCCACTGCAGTCCTTTACATGCCATCACCTCTTACATTAATGACATGTTGTGCTCCAAAGCTTCCATGTTGCTTATTTACAGTGTTGCCATTTGTTCGTTTCACCACACTTTCGTACACTTCCACCACAGCAGCATATGAACAGTCCACAAACTGAGCAGTTTCAGAAACCCTCTCATCCTTGGCCCAAAGGCAAATCATCCTCCTTTGCAACCCCTTTTACGTGATATTGGATATTTGTGAAGACAGCCTATCACACACATTATATACCCGCCAAGCCAGCTGATGACACGTGACTTACTTTAACAATATTTCTTAAAGATTTTCAATTTACAAAGAAAAATAACTAAATTAGTAAACAGTTCGCAGTCAAGCGCACTAAAAATTATGAACTACAAGTGTGATTATATTTAACAATGGATCAGCAATAAGATAAAGGAAATAATAGTAATAAGGATAATAATCGAGCAGGATGAGATAGTACAGCAGTAAAAAAACTGGTCACAACAGGTGACCTCCTTTCTGAGCTACATGCTGCCGACGTTGAAAGTGGTCATTATAATGTGACTCAACTGTGTATATCACTGGTGCAAACCAACCAAACATATGCAGCATGTATACCAAATAAAAAAGAACTGCACTATAGAAATGATACATCTATTTGGACATCTTGATTAAAGGGGATTTATCGTTTGTGCTGCTCGTGCTGTTCTGCTAATTTTCTCAGACTGAGTTTGAAATCCAGCAGGCGTGTCTCCCCTCCCACGAGGCGTCTCCCCTCACTGAAGAACTGTGACATCATCATTTTGTTTGAAGCAGGGGTCAGAGGTGTTCTGGGTAAACACTCTGAAAGCCTCCTGCATGCTTATTCTGCACCCTTGAGGCTCCACAAGCACCTATTATATCTATTATATCTCTTAGTTTACACACTGAAAGCCAGCAGTTTTAAAACTTCTGTTCTAGTGGTTGTTCAACCAAATTGTACTGACAACAAAAGAGCCCTTTACTCAACTACAAGGACAAATGTCAGCTTCAAGTAAAGATCTCTGCTTGCTGTCAGTGATATGAGTGAAAACTGGAGGGGTGAAGCAAATTAGCTTTTGAGAGAAGAACCTGCTCAGCCTGTAACTGATTTGGGCTGATGGTGTAGCATAAGTGTTGGTTTACAACAAGGGTTGGAGTTTCTAGTCCGGGGTATATTCCCCCCCCCCCCCCTAAATTCTACACATTTTGTAGAGAACCTAAAATATATATATAAATATCTCTAAAAATGACATAATACACACATACATAGCTCCCCTATATCATGTCTCATCCCGAGAGTATATGCATTGTATCACATATGTTGAAGTGCTTGGTGTGACTGAGGGGAGCTTTCTGTGTGTGTGTGTATATATATAAAATTATAGATGTCTACACATTTATTTTCATATATTTACATATGTGTACAATTTATAAAAGAAAAAAAAAAAAACAATGGGGCTTGAACTCCCAACCTCTGGCTTGCCAAGCTGATCACCTATGCACTGCACTACACAAGCAGCTCATACAGACACAGTGTTGAATCCAGTGTCGGACTGGGGGGTCTGGGGCCCACAGGGGAGTTGATCTTGGGGGGCCCACCCTACTGTTCATGAAAATATTACCGGCCTCTCGGACATAAATGCGCCCATTTTACCACATAATACAGTGTGCAAAACAGAACTGTATTGTGTAGTACAATAGCAAGTTAGTCACACATATGTCAGTCTAACATATCACTATGTAGCTCCATCCATATCCCCCTCCACCAGCCCACATACACTATCCCCCTCCAATAGTGCACATGCAATATCCCCCTCCAATAGTGCACATGCAATATCCCCCTCCAATAGTGCACATGCAATATTCCCCTCCAATAGTGCACATGCAATATTCCCCTCCAATAGTGCACATGCACTATCCCCCTCCAATAGCGCACATGCAATATCCCCCTCCAATAGCGCACATGCAATATCCCCCTCCAATAGCGCACATGCAATATCCCCCTCCAATAGCCCACATACAATATCCCCTCCAATAGCGCACATGCAATATCCCCCTCCAATAGCGCACATGCAATATCCCCCTCCAATAGCGCACATGCAATATCCCCCTCCAATAGCGCACATGCAATATCCCCCTCCAATAGCGCACATGCAATATCCCCCTCCAATAGCGCACATGCAATATCCCCCTCCAATAGCCCACATGAAAAAAACCCCTCCAATAGCGCACATGCAATATCCCCCGCCAAATTTGGCACATGCAATATCCCCCTCCAATAGCGCACATGCAATATCCCCCTCCAATAGCGCACATGCAATATCCCCTCCAATAGCGCCCCATGCAATATCCCCCTCCCAATAGCGCACATGCAATATCCCCCTCCAATAGCGCACATGCAATATCCCCTCCAATAGCCCACATACAATATCCCCCTCCAATAGCCCACATGCAATATCCCCCTCCAATAGCCCACATCCAATATCCCCCTCCAATAGCGCACATGCAATATCCCCCTCCAATAGCGCACATGCAATATCCCCCTCCAATAGCGCACATGCAATATCCCCCTCCAATAGCGCACATGCAATATCCCCCTCCAATAGCGCACATGCAATATCCCCCTCCAATAGCCCAAAAGAAATATCCCCCTCCAATAGCCCAAAAGGGCAATATCCCCCTCCAATAGCCCACAACAAAAACCCCCCCCAAATAGCCCACATACAATACCCCCCCCAAAAGCCCACAACAAAAATCCCCCCCAAGCCCACATACAATATCCCCCTCCACCAGCCCCATAAAGGGGGGGGGGGGGGGGGAAAGGAAATTAAAATTTCCCCCCTCCCCCACCCCACATAAAATATCCCCCTCCCCCAAAGCCCCCCTACAATACCCCCCCTCCAAAAGCCCACTAAAATCCCCCTCCACCACCCCACAACAATATCCCCCCCCACCACCCACATAAAATTTAACCCCCTCCACCAGCCCACATACAAAAATCCCCCTCCAACCACCCCACATACAATAAACCCCCCCCACCACCCCACATACAATTTTCCCCCTCCAAACCCCACATAAAATATCCCCCCCCAAAACCCAAAATTTACAATACCCCCCTCCAATAGCCCCCCTACAATATCCCCCTACACTTTTTCCCTTTGGGTCTCCCCTCACCCCCTTCAAAAATTAAACACCAGCAAGAAAGTAAAAGTGTAACTCCAACCCACAGGGTCAATCGGGACACATGTACGTTTGTTTAAAACCCCGGCCCCGATAAAACCTACAACACCGCCAAAAGAAAACCAAAATAGGGGTCAGACAGCAGCTCAGGAAAAACCCCTAAAACACCGCCATAAGAGACCACATAGGGGGCAGCCCAGCAGCTCGGTAAAAAACCTACAACACCGCCATATAGAGACCACATAGGGTCAGACAGCACTCAGGAATAACCTACAACCCCGCCATATAAGACCACATAGAGGTCAGACAGCACCCTCAGGATAACCTAAAAACCCCCCCAAAATAGGGGGGGGGGGGGGGGGGGGGGGGGGAAAAAAAAATGTGGGGGGGGGGAGGTTTTTTTAGGAGAAAAAAAAAAAAGGAAAAAAAAAAAAATAAAAATTTAAATAAAAAAGGGGAAAACATAGGGGTTTTGAAAAAGAACGGGTTTTAAAAAAATAAAACCCCCAAAAATAAAAATAAGATCAGACACCAGCCGGGGTAAACCTACAACACCGCCATATAAGACACAAAAAGGGTCAGACCCCAGTTTTCAGGAAAAAACCTACAACACCACCATAATAAAAGACCACAAAGGTCAGACAACCAAAAGGGTATAACCACACCACCCCCCCCATATGAAAACCACTAGGGGGATCAGACCCCAGCTCGGGTATAACCTACAACCCGCCAAATAAAAGGAGCACATAGGGGTCAGACACCAGCTCAGGTATAACCAACAACACCCCCATATAGAGACCCCCATAGAGGTCAGACACCAGCTCAGGTATAACCTACAAAAACCACCAAAATAGAACCGAAATAGGGGCAAAAACACCATTTCGGGTAAAAACCTAAAAACCCCCACCTTTATAGAAAGGGAACATAGAGGGATTAAACCAGCTCGGTAAAACCTACAACACCGCCAAAAAAGGATCACTAGGGGTTTCCACACCCCCCAAAAGGTCACATCACATTACAGTATAAAAAAAACCCCCGAAATCGGGGACTCACCGGAATGTCTTTTTCTGAGGAGTCTTTCTCCCCTCATGAGTTGCTCTTATTCCCCTTTTTTTTTACCCATCCGTTCCACACCGCCATGTTTGACTTGTCACGGCCACCCTATTTCCCCAAAAAGAAATTACCCACAAATATTTTAAGAACCCCTCATTTTTCCAGCATCCCCTTTATCAAACCCCACCTCTGACAAACTACCCAGGGGGGGGGAGAAAGGGGGTTTAAAAAGCCATAACTTAGGGGCCTGGTATTCAAAGGGGGTTTGGGAGGGTAGGGAGAGGACAAACCCCCCTGGAGAAAAGGGCTCCACCTATGGGTTTGCCCCCCTCTCAATTATATTCCCAAAGGTAGGAAAGCAAGACCCTAGTAGGTGGGCAAAGGGCAAGGCCCAGGTAACAAGTGGGGGCCCTATTTGGGTTAGTTAACCTCGCGGGAAAAATTTTGGGAAAGGCCACCCCAGGGAGGTTGGTAAATACCTAGCCACAGGTGGGGTGGGTAAAAAACCCCCCGGGGTTAAATGAGCGGGCCCCCCATTTAGGAAAGTACATGGGCTACAGTTGGGTTTGGTGGACCCCCATTTAAAGGTGGGGCGTGGGGTGTTGGGGCCCCTTTAATATGGGCCCTTGGAAAAGCAGTTAGGGCCCCCCTTTTTGTAAAAAAAACAGGCGTTGGGGGTCCCCTTTTAAGGTATTATCAGGCGGGTTGGGGGGTTTCTCCTTTAGGTAGTATAAAAGGCATTTAAGGGGTCTCTTTTAGGTAGAAAAACCAGGCAGTTTGGGGCTCTTTTAGGTATATAAGGCATTTTTAGGGCCCTTTAGGTAGTATACAGGTATTTTGGGGGCCCCTCCTTTAGCAAATTTTGGCAGGAAATTTCGGGGCCCCCCCCCCTTTAAAGCAAACTTTTTGGATTTTAATTTCGGGGCCCCCCCTTTGGGCCCGGGCCAGGGCCCCCTATAGGAATTCAGGGCCCCCCTTTAATTAATCGGGGCCCCCCCTTTAAAAACCAAAACCCCCCCCAACCTTTACCAGGGCCCCCCTTTGTTTACCCCAGGGCCCCCCGTGATCAGCCGGGGGCCCCCCCGTGATCAGCCAGGCCCCCGGGAAATTATTTAAAGGGCCCCCCCCTTTTTGATTAGCCCGGGGTCCCCCTTTGTAGTCAGGGCCCCATTTTGGGATAACCCCGGGGGCCCCCTGTAGGTAGATTTAAAAAAACAAACCACAAACAAACAACAATACAATCACTTACCTGGCTCCGGCTACCGCTCCGGCTCCTGGCAGGTCCCGCCGCTCCGTGCTGCCGCCGGCTCCGTACTGCCGCCCTGCAATAGGCGGCGTGGTGAGTGACGTCACCCGCGCCGCCATACGTCAGCAGTAGGGGCCGGTGCCCGCAGGTTGAAGGCCTAATGCGTTCAGCCTGCCGGGGAGATCAGCGGAGCGCAGCGCTACATGGCGCTGCGCTCCGCTGACACCGCGCAGCCCGGGATCGGGACATTAGTCCCCAACACCCGGGCCGGTCTCTGGGCGCTCGGGACGCGGGTCCCGGGCGTTCAGGGACCGGATGCGCAGACGGGCCCCGGGGAGCGACGGCACTGCCTCCGGGGCCCACAGCGGCTCGGGGGGGTGGGGGCCACCGGGGGATTCCCCGGTCCCCCGGCGGCCCAGTCCGAGCCTGGTTGAAATCCTTATGTTATACACTACAGATGATGATGTCATAAGGAGGCGGGGCTTGCATTCGATCTGAGGAACAGAATGCCCTCTTTTCAAAGTAGCAGCTTAAGGACTGAACCTGTGAGGAGGTGAATCAACCTCTTGGCAAAAGCCCTTTAAACAGGCAGTAATGCCCAGTATCCTTCCCCCTAGAGCTGGGAGATGTGCATAGAGCCAGCAGACTCTGGTTTCACTATCGATTTTAACAGCTCAGAGGGGAGTAAACACAGAGTGTGCAGGCAGCCAATCACTGTGCAGGGGGCGTGGCCATGACGTTTCACATCTAGGGGCATATCCCAACATGCTGAATGAAATGTCAGCCAGCCAATCACAGTGCAGGGGGCGTGTCTAGGGCACAGGAATCGACCAGGGGGCGTTCTAACCAGCGACAGCAGAAATAGAAGACAGATTTACAGTGAAGCTGATATCTGCTAAACCAAGTGACAGAGGTAATGCAACCCAATTACAAAAGTGCTTATTTTTACTGTCCCCATAATCTGAGACATGATCTTTGTAACAATAAAACCCCTTTAAAGGGGTTGTTCAGGTCAAAGTTTCTTCTTTTTAATTTGAGCTGCTGCAAAAAATAATAATTACCTCCCTAATCCCCTTTGTTCCAGCATTGGCTCTGCTACTGCGCTCCCCTGGTCTTCTGTTGCCTTCCAGGTCTCAGCATTTGGAATGGCACCCCTGCAGCAGTCACATGTCTTTCTTGACATCACAGCTCAAAGCCTTTATCTTCAGAGAGGTCAGGAAAAGACACACAGTTGCGGCATCCAATCAGTGTCTGCTGCAGTGACAACCAGACTGCGGAGACCAGAAAGACAACAGAAGACCTGGGAAGAGCAGAGTGCTGGAACACACAATCAAAAGGGGAGGGGGGGGGGGGTGAGCGGGTTCCACCAAAGCCACTTTTGCATTAAAGGGGTTTTGCCAAGAAGTGAGTTTCTTACCTAACAGGCCGATACTCCCCTCTTGAGCCTTGAAAAAAGGGACGTTGTGTTTCGGTGTTTAAAAACACAAGTACCTCCTCTGTGAGGTCATCGCTCCATCTCCCATGCACGTTCCTGAGGCTGATATTGAGTCTCTGCAGTTGAGCGAACATTATTTGGCTAATACACAGAGGATAACTGTATGTGCACAAGCTCTACAGGTTTTGTTTTCTCTCGCTTATCTGCTCAGGAGTAAAGATAAGCTCCAAGCAGGCAGCATTCACTGACTACAGACAGGGGTGGAGGGAGGAGGGCTGAGCAGGGCGCGTCTGCATGTTTAATCAGATAATTACATTACAACCAGCAGATTCTCTATACAGCAGACACAGAAACAAAGCTAGTGCAGATGCCCAGTAACACTGCTTTTTTTCTCCCCCTCCCTTCAAAGCTCGTTCCTGTGTCAGATTAGAAGTGCAAACAAGCAAGCATGGCCAGAAACTTGCCAGATCAGCTCCTGGTCATAGCTAATGTAAACAGTCAAACTAAGGGCATCTTATTCAGGCTGCAGCTCTCAGAGGCTTCACTTTTTTTAATCACATATTTAGAAAAAAAGTGATTAAATACCCATTTTGGAGGATCCCACATCAACATTAGAACATGGCAAAACCCCTTTAAGATCGGCTTGTGGTTGTCCTTCCCATTCATTTCTATGAGAGCTCAGAATATAGCCGATTGTTTTTTTAATAGCAAAAGTGGTGTAAAACAAATACAATTTTTCTTTTTACCTCATGTATATATATATATAAAATGTAAAAATTACATTAAAATAAAGCCTAAGATATCACAGAAAAAAGGCAAACTAAATCAGTAAAATAAATTAAAATGTGACTTCAAACCTGTGTGTAGTAATGAAAGGAAAACAGGACCTGGTGAGGGTAGGGGATAAAGGACCCAGTCAAACTGGTTACATATGTTATCATTATATAGACACAACCTATGCAAATATGTAAAAAGCAAAGACAAGAAAACCTACAAAAAGTAAACAACAGTTTAAAAGAAACCTATGAAGAGCGACCAGGATGGCACCCGCTCACCCATGTGTTTTTGGTTTTTTTTACAGGTCTTATCCATTTAACAAATTTAAGACATGGCTGCTCTGATAAAATACTTATACTCAATGACGCTGCTAGCATTTTCGCCAGGTCTTCTGCTCATATCCAGCTGCAGCGGTCACATCATTGCCCAATATCACCATCAGAAGTGGTTGGGTCGGAGCTGTGATGTCAGGCAATGGCACATGGCAATGGCAGGCAGATGTCAGCAGAAGACTGTAAAAGACTGGCGTCAGCGCTGTAACACGGGTGAGCGGCGAGGGGAGTACAGATTTATTGCAACAATAGCTTACATTTATGAAAAACAGAACCTTAAACAGATGAAAGAGTCCAGTCCTTATAGATTTGACTTCCGTCTTGTTTGGTGCAGTGCTATTGACCCGCCAGACCTGATTCCACTGCTTGTTACCAATACATATGCATCCCTTCATTAGGTCACATGACCTTTCTTATCAGTACATTACTACCTGTAAACTCAAAGTACATACCTGATGGCACTACAGTTTTATAGCCCTTCATTAGCGCCTTCATTCCGAAGGTCTTAACCCCTGCAGGACAGCTATTTAGAACGTTAACTTTTCCATCAACATTTGTCCTATTTAAATCACTTTTGGGAGCTTTGACACCGGTATCTGTTGTTGTACCTTGAAAATGTATAAGAGCCATAGGAGTCTATAGGGTAAAAGTCTTTATTTGTACTATGTATGCTCTGTTTTCCAATCGTACACACTTTGGGCCACATGTATGAAAACTGTTGAGGTCCAAGACTGTCTAGTCCTAGACAGTTTTCAGACATGTCCCTTTTAAGTCTGACACAGAAACATTGCAAATCATGCTAATTCTCAAATAATGTAAAAAAAAATGCCCTAAAAGACAACTGAATGGATCAATTTCGCTACATATACACACACATTTTATATTTTACACCCCCCCTACCTATGTACACGGGACAATATACACACACTTATTTTATATATTTATATTATTATTTATACAACACACACACAACACCACATTAAATACAAAAAAAAATTTTTAGTACTCCAACTTTAAAAGCAATTTTTGTAAATTTTTCATTAATTTTGCCCAGTGCAGATTGTATAACAGGTAAATTTGGTCTGTCCTAAAAATATACAGTCATATGTCAAAAAAATGCGGCAAAAAAGTGGTGCACCCCTAAGTGAAAATGGAAAAATTGTGCCTAATTTTCCATTTTTCCTCCACAGTGTCCTGTGACTCATTATGGTTAGAAGATCTCAGGTGTTCAACAAGGCACCTCATGGCAAAGAACTCGGAGGATCTGAAGAAGAGAATTGTTGCTCTTTTAAAAAGTGCCCAGGCTATAAAAAGTTTGTAATGCCTGAACGGAGTTTCAGGTGGCCCGAATACAGCGGTTTCCAAGACGGGTTTTCACTCCGAACAGGCGCGCCATGGCGACCAAAGCGGGAGTGCACGTGCTTAGCGTCAGATCCAGAGATTGTCTTTGCACAATATTTGTCCGAGTGCTGCCAGCATTGCTATAGAGTTTAAATATGTGAGGAGGGGGGGGGGAGGAGAGCCCGTCAGTGCTTAGCCCATCCTGCACACTCATCAAATTGTTGCATGGCTGTACCCCAGAAGGAAGCCTTTTGAAGATGTGCCAAGAAAGCTTGAAACATTTTCTGAAGCAAGCAGACTAAGAAATGGATTACTGGAACCCTGCCTTGATTGATGAGACCAAGTTAAATTATTTGGTTCGGGGGTCAAGTAGCAAAAAAAGGGGAGGGTACAAACAACTTGTCACAGTAAGCATGGTGGAGGGTGCTTAAAGGGGTTTGAAAAAATCCGGCTGTTTTGGGAAAATAAATTCGTTTTTGGGAACTATGAATGCCCAAAATGTATGGGGGCATACGAAGAAAAAGCATGATCCCCCCCCCTTGGAAACGGGCAAAAGGGCAGATTAAACTGTAACGTCCCCCAAAAACACCTCCAAAAAGACCACTGCTTGCTCGCATTCTCAAAGGAAGGGGAAGGTTCTAACATCCACCAGCTCTGTGGTTGTCATGTAGGGGGGTAAAAGGGTTCTTTGGGTGTAAAATTGAAGATCAGTGAACTCCTGCCCCAAAGGGTTAAAGGGGTGCTGGAAAATAATGGTGGGCACAAAAATAGGAACTTTGCGGGCCCCTTTTGTCCATTTCAAAATTTGGGGGTACTCACTTTTGTTTCCAGTGGTTTAGACATGGTGGCTGTTGTTAGTTTTTTTTTGGGGGCACATCACATTTACACTTTATACAGCTGACACTGACTACATTACATTGTCCAAAAAGGGCACATTTTAGGTTTTTCCCATGAAAAAGTATAATAAATATTTAAAAAAGTGGATGTATTCACGCTTTTGAGATTTGTAATACACTACACAAAGTGCACTGTCAAAGCTTCCAAGGTGCGCTTTTCCTAAGTAACCGGTAGAGCCATACTAGTGATGTCATACACAGAATAGACATTTATAAAGCTTCCCCGTGGGGCTTTGTTTGCCAGTAATTTGGTTTGGTTAAATAGGGGGTAATACAGTGGAAAATATGATTCATGCAGGGGCCCGTGAAAATTTGGCGTAAAGACTCCTCACCTTGACCGGGGGGAAAATATCGAAAGACATTTACAAACTTTCATGCGCTGTATGCCCGTAACGCTGGGGAGTGTTTTCTAGTGATGTCACACACAGTGAACCATGACATCACTGCACACAAACTTGACCTGTGATGTCATAGTGGGCAGTAAAGACCTCATCTTGACCAGGGGACATATATACAGAACAGACATGTACAATGCTTCCAATGGTGCTTTGCTTATGCCAGTAATGCATGGCAGGATTATCCTAGTGATGTCATATACAGTGGAAATATGATGTCACTGCATGACCTGTGACATCATACTGGGCAGTAAAGACTCCTCACCTTGAGCGGGGCATATATACAGAACAGACATGTACAATGCTTCTTTGCTTATGTCAGTGTTATCCTAGTGATGTCACACACAGTGAACCATGACGTCACGGCACGCAGTCCTGAGCAGTGACGTCATGGCGGAGAGCAAAGACGCCTCACCTTGAGCGGGGCATATATACAGAACAGACATGTACAATGCTTCCAATGGTGCATTGCTTATGCCAGTAATCACTGGTATGCCCACTGTGATTCAACACAGGTAAATTCCCCAGCAGCCCTGACGTAAAGTCATGGCGGACACGACACCTCACCTTAAGCAGGGCATATATACAGAACAGACATGCTTTACTTTATGCCAGTAATCATTGGTAATGCCACACTAGTGATGTCACACAGTGGAAACATGATGTCACGCAGACCTGGAGATATTTGGGGAAAGACCCTCCCCTTACCAGGGGGCATATTAAAGAACAGCTTTGGCTTTTTAAACTTTATGCCATAATCATGGTATGCCAATAGTGATTCAACACGGGGAAACAGATGATGCATGACCTGTGATGTCATATTGGGTAGTAAAGACTCCTCACCTTGACCAGGGGACATATATACAGAACAGACATGTGCATTGCTTCAAATGGTGCATTGCTTATGCCAGTAATCACTGGTAATCCCGATAGTGATGCAAACAGTGACCTGACGTCCCAGTCCGGCAGTGCCCGCCCGGGCCACAGACTCCTCACCTTGAGCGGGGGATGTCCATGGCGCTGGAGAGCAGCCCCTGCAGCGGGTCAGGGCAGGGCGTCCTGGGGAAGGCAGCGGGCACGATGCCATAGGTGAAGGAGTTGAGGCGGCCCCCTGTAAAAGTTGTGTGGGGCGTGGTGAAGGCGCCCCAGCCTCCGCCGCTCGACCGGCACGTCCTCTTATCCTCCCGCGAAATTGTGGGGGGCCCCGGCCCGGCTTGCCCTGGGGGTGCCCGGTAGCGGGGCGCCCGGCTGCTTGCCCTGCACCACGCCGCTCCCCGCTGCACCTGCCTCGCTCGTGGGCTGCGCTGCCCCGCATTCCTGCAGAGGGCGCCCGTCCAGAGAAATGTTGGTGAGGAACGAGAGGGCAGCCTGTCTCCTGCGGGGGTCCATGAGCTGCTGCTGCTGCCTCCTGACGGGCTGCAGGCTGCGGGCACCTGGGGACTGCAGGGCACCTCCTCCATCGCAGCCGTTATGCAGCTGGGGCCGCCTGGCGCTTTTGTGGCGGAGCGGTCAGCGCGGAGTGCAGCATGCGAGCAGCGGGACAGGCAGCGCTTGTTATTGCTGGGCGGGCTCAGCGTGACAGGATCCTTCCTCCGTGCACTGAGCCTGCTGCAGCAAGGGGCTGCTACTTCCTCCAAGTGCTGCCCCGCTCCTTACTCAGCGCCGTGTCTCCAGAGCGCTGCGCATGGCGCCTGCTGCAGGAGCACAGGGATCACAGGCAAAGTCCTGGGGTCCAGGGTGGTCGTGGGATAACCCTGTGTGGTCATAGGCTTAGTCTGCTACTGATAAGAATGAAAGGGTCCAATAAAGAAGTGAACCTACTACAGAATATAAATCTATTAAAGGGGCAGGTTTGGGTCAACTGGGGAGTGTCTGCTGCTCGCCTGTCTGAGACTGTAGTTATACGTCAATCAGCTGGGGAGTGTCTGCTGCTGCTGTAGAGACTGTAGTTATACGTCAAATCAGTGGGGCTGTCTGCTGCTCGCCTTTGAGACTGTAGTTATACTTCAAACAGCTAGGGAATATCTGCTGCTGGTCTATCTGAGACTGTAGTCATGCTTCAATCAGCTGGGGAGTGTCTGCTGCTCGCCTGTCTGAGACTGTAGTTATACTTCAATCAGCTGGGGAGTGTCTGCTGCTCGCCTGTCTGAGACTGTAGTTATACGTCAATCAGCTGGGGAATCTCTGCTGCTCGCCTGTCTGAGACTGTAGTTATACTTCAATCAGCTGGGGAGTGTCTGCTGCTCGCCTGTCTGAGACTGTAGTTATACGTCAATCAGCTGAGGAATCTCTGCTGCTCGCCTGTCTGAGACTGTAGTAATACTTCAATCAGCTGGGGAGTGTCTGCTGCTCGCCTGTCTGAGACTGTAGTTATACTTCAATCAGCTGGGGAGTGTCTGCTGCTCGCCTGTCTGAGACTGTAGTTATACGTCAATCAGCTGGGGAATCTCTGCTGCTCGCCTGTCTGAGACTGTAGTTATACTTCAATCAGCTGGGGAGTGTCTGCTGCTCGCCTGTCTGAGACTGTAGTTATACATCAGTCAGCTGGGGAATATCTGCTGCTCGCCTGTCTGAGACTGTAGTTATACTTCAATCAGCTAGAGAGTGTTGCTGTCGTGTCTGAGATGTAGTTATTACTTCAATCAACTGGGGAGTGTCTGCTGCTCGCTGTCTGAGACTGTGGTTATACGGTCAATCAGCTAGGGGATCTCTGCCTGCTTTGCCTGTCTGGAGACTGTATTATACTTCAATAGTTGGGGAGTGTCTGCTGCTCGCTGTTGAGGACTGTCGTTATACATCAATCAGCTGCGGGAATCTCTGCTGCTCGCTGTTTGCGGACTGATGTTATACGTCAATTCAGCTGGGGCGATGTCTGCTACTGGTCCTGTCTGAGACTGTAAGTATATTCACATCAGCTGGGGAGTGTCTGCTGCTGGTCTATTGAGGACTGTAGTCATGCTTCATTCAAGTGGGGAGTGTTGCTGCTAGCTGTCTGAGACTGTAGTTATGTTCAATAGCTGGGGAGTGTCTGCTGTCGCCTTGTCTGAGATGTAGTTATACGTCAATCCGTGAGGGAAATCTCTCCTGCTCGCCTATTGAGGACTGTAGTTATCCGTCATTCCGCTGGGGAATCTCTGCTGTCGCTCATCTGAGACTGTAGTTAGCGTCAATCCGGCTGGGGAATCTCTGCTGTGCCTGTCTGAGACTGTGTTAACTTCAATCAGTGGGGGGGAATATCTGTGCCCGCCTGTCTGATACTATAGTTATACTTCAATCAGTTAGGATTGTGGGGGAGTGTCTGTGCTTGCCTGTTTGAGACTGTAGTATACGTCATTCAGCTAGGGTGTGTTGTACTGGTTCAGTCTGAGGGACTGTGTCCATGCTTAAATAGTGGGGAGTGCTCTGCTGCTGTCTGAGCTGTAGTGTATACTTCAATCAGCTGGGGAGTGTAGCTGCTGTTATCTGAGGATGTTGGTCATGCTACATCTGTGGGGAGTGTGTCTGCTGCTCGCCTGTCTGAGACTGCTAGTTATACTTCAAATCAGTGGGGCAGTGTCTGCTGCTCGCCTGCTGAGAATGTAGTAGTTATTTTTTTTATCTCAATCAGATCGGGAGAGTGTGCTGCTCGCCTGCCTGAGACTGTAGTTATAGTCGATCAGCTGGGGAATCTAGCTGCTTCGCTTCTGGACTGTGTTATAGTCATCAGCTGGGGAAACTCTGCTGCTTGCCTGGCTGGGACTGCTAGTTATACGTCAATCAAGTGAGGAATCTCTGCTGCTTTTTTCTCGGGGGCCTGTCCTGAAGACAGCTAGTTAAACCTTCAATCCAGCTGGGGAGTGTCTGTGCTCGCTGTCTGAGGACTGTAGTTCTATCAATCAGCTGGGGAGTGTCTGCTGCTCGCCTGTCTGAGGACTCGTAGTAATACTTTCAAAAAATAGCTGGGGAGGGGTCTGCTGCACGCCTGTTTGAGACTGTGGTTATTATTCAATCAGCTGGGGAAGTGTTGGCTGCTTCGCCTGTCTGAGACTGTAGTTAATCTCAATCAGCTGGGGAATGTCTGTGCTCGGCCTGTCCTGAGGACGTGTAGTTCTAGACATTCAGCTGGGAATTCTGCTGCTCGACTGTCAGAGACTGTAGATATACGCAATCATCTGGGGGAGTGTCTCTGTACTGGTCTGTCTGAGACTGTAGTCAAATCAATCAGTGGTGAGTGCTGCTTGCTGGTATATCTTAGACTGTAGTCATGCTTCTATCAGCTGGGTAGTGTCTTCTGCTCCCATGTCTGAGACTGTAGTTATACGTCAATCAGCTGGGGAATCTCTGCTCTTCCTGTCTGGACTGTGTTTTTTACTAATCAGCAGGGGAATATCGGCTGCTCGCCTGAACTGAGACCTGTAGTTATACTTCAATCCAGCTGGGGAATTCAGTCTGCTCGCCTGTTCTGAGAAGTAGTTATACTTCAATCAGTGGGAATGTCTGCTGCTCGCCTGTTGAGGACAGTAGTTTTGTCAATCCGCTGGGAATCTCTGCTGCTGCGCCTGTCGAGACTGTAGTTATACGGCAATCGTGGGGAATCTTGACTTGCTCGCCTGTCTGAGGACCTGTAGTTATACTTAATCAGCTGGGGAGTGTCTGCTGCTCGTGTTGAGACTGGTAAGTTATACTTCAATCCCCCCCAACAAAGGGGGGCTTATTTTGGGGAGTGTCTGCTGTCGCCTGTCTGAGACTGTAGTTATTACTTCAATAGTGGGGGACGTGTCTGCAGCTGGTCTATCTAGAGACTGTAGTCATGCTTCAATCACCTGGGGAGTGTTTGCTGCTCGCCTGTCTTGCTGAGGCTGTAGTTATACTTCAATCAGCTGGGGAGTGTCTGCTGCTGCTGTCTGAGACCTGGTAGTATAACTTCAATCGCTGGGGAGTGTTGCTGCTTGCCTGTCTGAGATTAGTCATGCTTCAATTAGCTGGGGAGTGTCTGCTTGCTGCCTGTTTGAGAATGTAGTTATATTCAATCAGTGGGGGTGTTGCTGCTGCCTGTCTGAGATGTGATAATACTTAATCAGAGGGGGTGATCTGTGCTCGCCTGTCTGGAGGACTGTAGTTATACGGTCAATCAGCTGGGGCGTGTTGCTAAGTGTTGTCTCTGAGACAGTAGTCATCCTTCAATAGCTGGGGAGTGTGTGTGTGGTCTATTGCGCTGTTAGTCATGCTTCAATCAGTGGGGAGTGTCTGTGCTCGCTGTTCAGACTGTAGGTTTATACTTCAATCAGTTGGGGATCGGTTGTGTAAGCTGCTCGCCTGTCTGAGACTTAGCTTACTTACATCAGCAGTTGAGTGTCTGCTGCTCGCCTGTTGAAGATCTGTAGTTATACTTCAATAGCTGGGGCGGTGTCTTGCTAGCTCGCCTGTTTGAGACTGTAGTATACTTCCAAATCAGCTGGGATTGTCTGCATGCTCGCTATGTCTGAGACTGTAGTTATACTTCAATCAGCTCGAGGGAGTGTCAGTGCTCGCCTGTTGAGGACTGTGATTTAGGTCACTTCAGGCTGGGAATCTCTGTGCTCGCCTGTCTGAGACTGTAGTTAACGTCAATCAGCTAGGGAGTGTTATCGCTGACTGTTCGGTAGTGTCTGCTCTGGTTCTGCTCTGAGGGACTGTAGCCCTACTTCAATCAGCTGGGGAGTGTCTGCTGCTGGTCTATCTGAGACTGTAGTCATGCTTCAATCAGCTGGGGAGTGTCTGCTGCTCGCCTGTCTGAGACTGTAGTTATACTTCAATCTCTGAGGGAGTGTTCTGTGTCGCTGTCTGAGACTGGTAGTCTAGTATCAGCCTGGGAATCTCTGCGCTCGCCTGTCTGAGACTGTAGTTATACGTCAATCATCTGTGGAATCACTTCTGCTCGACTGTCAGAGACTGTAGTTATACGTCAATCAGCTGGGGATTGTATGGTAATGGTCTGTCTGAGAATGTAGTAATACTTCAATCAGCTGGGGAGTGTTGCTGCAATGGTTATCAGAGACTGTAGTCATGCTTCAATCGCTGGGGGTGTCTGCTGCTCGCTGTCTGCGATGTAGTTTATAACTTTCAATAGCTGGGGCGTGTCTGAGCTCGCTGTCTGAGACTCGTAGTTATACTTAAGCAGCAGGGGAGTGTCTGCTGCCAGCCTGCCTGAGATGTAGTTTCCGTCAATCAGCTGGGGAGATCTCTGCTGCTCGCTCTGGTCTGAGGACTGGTAGGTATACGTCAATCCGCTGGGGAATCTCTGAGCTTGCCTGTCTGAGCTTGCTTGTATTACGTCCATCAGTGAGAGGAATCTCTGCTGCTCGCCTGTCTGAGATGTAGTTAAACTTCAATCAGCTGGGGAGTGTCAGATGGCTCGCCTGTCTGAACTGTAGTTATCCTTCAATCAGCAGGGGAAGTGTCTGCTGCTACGCCTGTCTCGGACTGTAGTTATACTCAATGCTGGGGAATATCTGTGCTCGCGCTTGTTCTGAGATTGTAGTTATACTTCTAATCAGTGGGTGTGTCTTTGCTCGCCTGTTGGACTTAGTTCTGCTGCAATCAGCTGGTGGGAAGTGTCTGCTGCTCCGCCTGTCTGAGACCTGTAGATCTACTTCCAATCTGCTGGAGTGTTCTGCTGCTTGCCGTCTGAAACTGTAGGTATAGCAATCAGTTGGGGAATTCTCTGCTGCTCGCTGTCTGAGACTGTTTTAGGGGTTTATACTTCAATCGTGGGGAGTGCTGTTATGCTCTTTGAGACTGTAGTCAAACTTCAAAAGCTGCGGAGTTGTCTGCTGCTGGTCTATCTGAGGGCTGTAGGTCATATTCAATCAGCTGGGGAGTGTTCTGCCTGCTTCTGTCTGAGACTGTCTGTTATACGTCTAATCAGGTTGGGGAGTGTTGCTACTGTAACACAATCATCAGTGGCACACTAAAGACTAAGTAAAACTCAAGGTATATAGGAATATTGGATAATGCATTACTGCTAAGGAAAATATGAAAAACCTGGGACTCTTAGTTTACAGTATTTGATCAAAGATTGTATTAGCTCACCTCCCAAAACGTCAAGGGGATCCCAGAGCAGGTGTTCCCTACACTAAACATGTTACCGTCACGAGGCGTCAATCCAGCCTGCAACTTCAGGGTATGGTAGGAACTAGCAATTGGATTATCCTGCACTGGTTTAAAAGAGGCAGCTGAGTGCAGCAAGCCAATGAGATTGCCAATCTCAAATGAACTAAAAACATAATTAGGCTGTGCACAATCTAAAATATATTCTAGAAAAACGCAGCATACTAGTGCACACTGAAAAAGGCAACTATATATCTATAAACTAAGTGTCCCAGTTTTTTCATATTTTCCTTAGCTCATAATGCATTTCCATATTCCTATATACCTGATGAGTCTTTTACTTAGTCTTTAGTGTGCCACTGATATTGTAGTATATATATATATTTGCCTTTTCAGTGTGCCTGATGTGGTCATATCATAGTAGTCTGCTCTGATAGAATGAAAGTGTCAATAAATGGGGGTGAACTACTACAGATTAAATCTATTAAAGGGGCAGGTTTGGGTCAGCTGGGGAGTGTCTGCTGCTCACCTGTCTGAGACTGTAGTCATACTTCAATCAGCTGGGGAGTGTCTGCTGCTGGTCTATCTGAGACTGTAGTCATGCTTCAATCAGCTGGGGAGTGTCTGCTGCTCCCCTGTCTGAGACTGTCGTATACTTCAATCACTAGAGAGTTTTTGTTCGCCTGTCTGAGACTGTAGTTTATTTCAATCAGCTGGGGAATATCTGCTGCTCGCCTGTCTGAGACTGTAGTTATACGTCAATCAGCTGGGGAGTGTCTGCTACTGGTCTGTCTGAGACTGTAGTCATACTTCAATCAGCTGGGGAGTGTCTGCTGCTGGCCTGAGACTGTAGTCATACTTCAATCAGCTGGGTAGTGTCTGTTGCTGGTCTGAGAGTATAGTCATACTTCAATTAGCTGGGGAGTGTCTGCTGCTCGTCTGTCTTGCCGAGGGGCGTGTTTATCTTTGAATCAGTGGGGGGTGTTGCTGCTCGCCTGTCGAGATTGTAGTTTTACTTTCAAATCAGGGGGTGTCTGCTGGGGGGCCCCTGCGCCCTCACCTCCTTAATTGTAGCAAATTTCATCTGCTAAAGAGTTTTGCGCTTTCTGCTTGCTGGACACATAGTTTGGGGTTATCCTGGGGGGGTCGTCATACTTCAATCACTGGGGGGTGTCTGCTGCTGCCTGAATGTGTCACTTCAATCCGCTGGGGAGTGCTGTTGCTGGTTTTAGAGATAGCATACTTCAATTACTGGGGGGGTGTCTTGTCGCTTTTCTCCCAAGACTTTAATCATACTTCAATCGTGTGGGTGTTGCTGTGGTTCTGGATGTGCAATTTTAAACATCCGAGTATTTCTGTTCCCTTTCTCCCGAGATTTTATCTATTTTTTAAACAGCTAGGGGGTGTCGTGCTCGCCTTTTGCCCAAAATTAATCATACTTCAATCACCTTTGGAGTGTCTGTTGGTTTTCGAAAATGTATTCATCTTTCAATCGCTGGGGGGTGGTGTGTGGGCTGCCAGACGAGTCATGCTTCAATCAGCTGGGGGATGTCTGCTGCCCCCTTTTCGCCAAAACCGTATAATACTTTTAGTTTTGCTGTGGAGTTCAGCGTGGGCGTTTAACTGTGTCCGCTTCAAACCTGGGAGTGTGTGTGTGTCTGTCTGGACTGTTTTCTGCTTCAATCACTGGGGAGGTTTTGCTGTCGCCCGTCTCGCCAAGCCTAGTAATACTTCAGTTACTGGAGGTTTTGCTGCTCGCCCGGTTAGACTGAGTCAAATTCAAAACCATGCTAGATTTTATTTTTCGCCGTCCCTGAGACGTTATATTTAATCACTGGGAGTGCGCTGCTTGCCTGTTGGGGGACGTGTCATACCAATCACCTGCGATATTTGCTGTTCGCCGTCTGCCATGACTTAGCATATTCAAAGCTGTGGATTTTGCGGTGGCTGTTTGGGCTTGTCATATTTCAACACTGGGATTTTCTGCGGCTGTCATACTTTAATCATGCTATATTTTCTGTTCTCCTGTCTCCCAAGATGTATCATACTTCAAACGCGGGGGGTGTCTGCCGCGGGCTTCGGGCTGTGTCTACTTCAATCACTGGGGACTGTCTGCCCCTGGTCTTCGAGACTGCAGAATACTTTAAAACCTGCCGAGTA
>JAODAL010043127.1:0-34160 GCA_025379985.1 Phyllomedusa bahiana | reverse complement strand
CATTGTCAAAAAGGAAAATAGGAAATTTTACTTAACAACAAAAAGTTTAAACCCAAAAGCTCCATTTCGATGATTTTAAAGAAATTCATAATCTTTCTGCCAAGGCTTTCTCTCTGATGGCCCAACAAGCTCTAAAAAATTTTTTGAAAAAAGAAAATGGGGGTAAATACAGGAGAAAAGATTTTCCGATATAAAAAACGTCCCTTTTATCATGTCACTTTCTGATTTTACACGGGCCAGCAGATCCAGGGGACCTACAAAAGCGGGATTCCCCACAGACACTGCAATAATATAAGGGGAATCCCCCAATTCACATGAAATCTTTAATACAGAAAGGGTGATGGGGATATCACACGGGAAAATAACCCTTTTTATAAAAATACAATGGGTCTATCTCCAAAAAAAAAACAGCTATTTTATTGTGTTAAAGCAAATACACATTTTTTTTAAGGCCCAAAAGGGTTGATGCCATTTTTGTGTGTTTTTTAAAATTTCTAAAACTGTAGCACTGTCATTGAACATGTTAAACGGCCGGGTTACCCTTTTTTTTATATTAACAGTGAGTACTCCTACCCTTAAATTTTTTCCCAAAATTTTTTAAATTTAAAAAACAAACACAGACTTAAATTTTTGGTTGTTTTTTTTTTAATTTTGGAAAAAATTTTTTTGGATTGTGCAACACAAAGAGGCAAGTATTTTTTTGAAGTTTTTAAGAAAATTTTTGTTCTTTTCCAAATGTTTGTAAAATTTTAAAAAACTGAAATGTGGGGGGCATATTTATCCAGCTCCCCTGGGTAAAGTACTTTGTAAACCCCTTTTAAAACTGCAATGCCCGTTTGAAAGATCTGTTTTTTGGTGTCTCCCCAGTTTTTGCACATTTTAGGGGATGCAAATTTTGCTCATTCTTCTGTGCAAAAAAAAGGCCCTAGCTCAGTCAAAATTGGGTTGGAAAAAATTTTTGGGTAAACCCACAATCTTCAAGTCCTGCCACATATTAAATTTAAAGGGTTTTTTTGGTAGGGACTTTAAATTTGGGCCATTTTAAACACTGAATATGCTTTGATATAAACCAAAAAGTTTTTGACTTTGCCACATGTTTAGAGTCTTTTGTCCTACAAATTTAGTGACTCAGGCACAGTCTCAAGTCCTTGCAGCCAAGACTAACGGGTTTTCCTCCAGAATTCCCCCTTAAATTAAGTTTCCCTTCATCTTACCTCTAACCACCCCCCGAACCTGGTAAAGAAAAGCATTCCCGCACATGATGCCCCCAAACATGCTTCATGGTGGATAAATTTTTTTTCGGGGTAATTTTCATTTTTTGGCTTTCCTCCACACATAGGCCAATATGCATGAAATTTGGTGTTTACACACCAAATTTCATGGATTTAAAAAAGTCAAAAAAAATGCCCCCTGATTTAGAGCCTACTGTACAGCGGGTCAAAAACCCGGGCCTTTTCCAGCGCCGGGGACAGTTCGAATTTAAAGGTAAAACCACTTTAAAAAAGTGCTTTCCCTTTTTTCTACCTGTAATGCCCCCAAAAAGCGTACCCCAGCTAAAAAATCAAGGCTTCCAAACGATTTTTAGTGCGCCCCCCCTCCAGGGAGTTTTTAAAAATTTAAATAAACTTTGGCTGCACCTGTATGGGTGCAGTAAAGAGGGTAAAATAACTGGCGCGGGCCCGTTCAAACATGCCCCCCATTCGTCGGGACAAAAAAAAAAATTTTTGCCCAAAAACACCTTCCACTTTTTTTGGCCTGTGCCCCCCCTAGAGACTGCAAACAGAAAGGGCCCGAGGGTTTGGGTTTTTAAAAAAAGGCTTTTCTTCTTTCCACTTTTCAAAAAACCAAGATTTGGGCGCCCCATGCTAATAGTTGTCCTTTTGGGCCCCAAAATTTTCTACCAGGGGCTTTTGGAAACCTGATCTCCACCAGGGGTCAGCCGGGGGCCTTTTAACTACTTCTCTAATTAGTGCTCTCCAATTCTGGGCTGTCAGTTTAGGGGGAAACCAACCCAAATTTTTTTTGGTAGTTGGGGTTTTTTTGTGTCATACCTTTCCATTTCCCATTTACAGTTAAATTTAATAAAATTCCAAGAATGTTCAGATTTGGGGCTATTTTTAAAAAAAACAAATCCTGCAAAAATTGCTATGCCACAACTTTATCCCTGACTGCGATTTTGGTTCCTTTGGGTTTTAGATCCATTTTTTGACTAATTTTTCCAAACAAACCTCTAAACCCCTGCAAAAAAAACCACCCTGTTTTTAAAAGGAAAAAAAATTCTATACAGAAGTAGGGGTTTTTACTAATTGGGTGCCCTCAAAAAGGAAAATTGTTCAAAACTGATTATATTTGGGGGGAATCAATTACAGGGGCTGAATAAAAATTTTAAACGCCCCCTTTTTTTTCATTTTTTTTTAAATGTGTAAAAAATTTGGGAAAAGTTTATTTTAATTTTTTTCATACTTCACAAATACTTTTTCCCTTTTGTTTTGCCCACAAAAAATGTAAAATAAATATTTTTAAATTTTTGTGGCTTTTTGTTTAAAACATGAAAAAAAATTTCAAGAGGTGGGAATATTTTTTGCAACCCACTGCATGTATCTTTGAAGTTTTTAAACTTACTGAAATTTGGGTTTTATAAGAATTTTTTCATACAAAAAAATAAAAAATTTTTTGTGAAAAAAATTTTACATTTTGCCCCAACAAATTTTCTCTAAAATTCAGAGAATTGGGGTCTTTTTGACCATTTAAAATAATTGGCCCCCGTTTACTAAAAATGTGTCGGGGTTTTTTTATAAACAGGGTGAAAAGATTCATGAATTACTGATTTTTTTTAATTAAATATTGCCCTCTTCCCAAAAAGTAGCTATCAATTTTAAATAAATTGTTTACAAAAAAACCACCTTTTTATTTAAATTAAAAAGAGAAAATTTTTGTACTGTTATAGGATGATATAACACCCACAGTAAAAAATGAATTTTCGGGGGTTTTTCTCATTTTGTTTCCCCAAGCTTAAGTCATTTTTGCTCCCCCCACGGGTACCACTGACCAAAAACCCAATGAATGAAGGTAGGGTAGTAAAGTAAATTTTCCTCCCCAAAACCAATTTTCAAGGGGGCAAAACCCTAGAAATGAAATTGAAAATCTGATAACATACAACAATAAATCTCCATGATCTTAAAATTGGGTGGTTTTGGGGAACTGTGGTGTCTTATTTTCTGAGAAAAGGGCCAAAATAGGTGTTTCTAAATTTAAATGAACAAAACATTTAGTTTAAAGTCAACCAAAATTTAAATAAAAGCAAAACAATATAAAGGAAAAGATAAACGTGATTGATTACTAGAATGGGGGAACCCAAAGGTGCCTTATGGCAATGAAGTAAAAAGCCAAATAAACAGAAAAACCCCTTTTTCTGAAAAGTCTAAAGTTTGGGTAATTGAAAGGGGGGGGTCCCCCCTACCTAAATACAAGAGAAGAGAAAAATCTACATATCTGCTTTTCCCCAATAATACTTAAAAAATTTAGGGGGACAGAATTTTAAAGAAAAATTTGGATTTCCCTTTAAAATCAGATGACGGTACAGACTGGCGTCACAAAATTTCCTTTGTTAAAAAGGAAACAATATAATTAGTAGATAGAACTTTTCATAAACTTTTGAATGCCCCTATAAAGGGAGAACAAAACCCCGGGATTCACTTGATTCATTTCCACATTGAGGGGAAAATGGTTTTTAAAACCCGTCTCTCCTCTAAAAAAAAACCCCATTAATATATAAGGGACGTATCCAGAACATGTATCTTGAAAAAACTACAACCCGAACTGTAGAATTTACAAAACAGGAAAAAATTTTAATAACTGAGCGAGACAGTGGGAAGAAATTTCCCAAACCCCCACCACTGAAACCCTGAAACATCAGCAAATACAACTGCCAAAAAAATCCTTTTCTGGGCCGCGCTGACAGGAAAAGCCAATTAGATGTGATTTTCTGGGGAATGACTAGTATCTGGAGGGGATCAAAAACAGGGGAAAAGTGAGATAGGAATTTATGGATCCTTACCGGGGATTCCAAAGGGTTGGGGGAAGACAATTTTTTCGAGATACAGAACTGATTGGGGCCCAATTTTTTGAAAAAGGGCCCGATCCTACTTTGGGGTCTTTTCTCAGCCTACAAACCGAAAAGGAAACATGAAAGAAATGAAGGATGCCATTTTATCTACTATTTCTCCCTGCATTTCCAGCAACCCAAAAATAACTTGTCAAAAAGCCTTTTTCCTTAAAAGTTTTTTTTGGGGGGGGAATCACTTTTTTGTAACACATTTTCTAGTCCCCCCATGGAAATTTTTTTGCAGTTTTTTTGCGTTTACCTTTTTAGTAAGGCCTTTTATATTTTTTTATATAAATCCTCAAGATATCTTGAATTTATAAGGGCCTTGGGGGGACCCGGGGCCTGGCATCCCCCTTAAAATAGCCCCACTACCAGCCGGGGGGAAAGCTGAGGGACGGGCCCTCGGGGAGTGGAATCATGGGTCCCAAAGGAAAAAGTTGAAAAATTTAAAGTCATCTTCAGGGGAAAAACTGTTTAAAAAATAAGATTGCCCTAGGGAAAGCTAAAAGTACAAAAGGTAATAATACACTTTTCCCAAATTTTATTTTTCATGTTTTCCCATTTTTCTAGCAGTCAAACCCGCTCCCTCTTATAACTTTTGGATTTTTTAACATCTTAAAAAAAAATTTTGGGAAAAGGGCCAAAAAAGAATCACTTTAAGTAACTACATTTCAGTCCACTATGATTTTTGGCAGAAATTCGCTGTTTACCTTTGGAGTATGCTTTAAAATTTTGGGTATAAATCCCTCAAGATATCTTTAGGGGTTTTAAAACCTCGCTGGTACTTGGGTCTGGGCAGTCCCTACCCAGCCCACAAAACCCGCCGGTGAGTGAAGCTGAGGGCGCCATCGGGTAGTGGAATCACATTTTCAAGGGAGTAGTTGGTAAGAATCCCTTTTAAATTTTTCTTCCCCCGAAAAATTGTCTAAACAAGATCCGAAAATCTTAAGCCCAAACCAAGCCAGTCAGTCACTAGCCAAGCACTGACCCAAAATTTACTCCCAAGGGCCGTGAAAATTTTCTTAAGAGTTTCAGGTGAAAGTTTATGTTTACAATACCTAACCTGATCATGATTTTTTTTTCATAAAGGAATCTTGGGGATGTTTTCTTACAGGGGGAAACCCGTTTTTCCCAAAATAAGTTACCCCCACAATTCCAAAAATAGCAACATGAACAAAAGAAATTTTTTCCCAATTTTTTTTTTGATCTTTTTACTTTTTAGCAGTCCCAAATGCCAGCTTATAACTTGCGTATTTACGAATATCTTATAAAATTTTTGGGATTTGGGAAAAAAACACTTTATGTAACTACAATTTTTAGTCCACCCTATTTTTGTGCAAGTTTCTGCTGTTTTTTCCTGTTGTAAATAAAATTCTTGAAATTCGATAAAAATCCTCAAAAAATCTTGAAATTAAAACCTCCCGGTATTGGTCTTGGGAGTCCCTTAAATAGCTCCACTTAACCAGCCAAGAAACAAAAGGGGGAAAATTTTAAAAAAAAAAGGTTTTTAAAAAACCCCCCCCAAAAAGGCCCCCCAAAAAAATTTCCCCTTAACCCTCCAAAACCCCGGGGCCCCCTCCCCCCCCCCCCAAAAGGAACCCCCATCCCCCGTTTCCAAAGGTCTGCCCCCCCCCTTTTGTCCCCGGGCCCTTTTATGCCCTTCCCCCGGCCCCTTTTGGGTGGGGGGATCCACTTGCCCCTCTCCCCCCGGTTCCCCGCGTGCCCCCCTTTAAAAACCCCCTTAAAAAGTTTTTCCAATTTTTTTTTCCCCCTTTCCCCCCGCGTCCCCCCTCCCCCCCCCGGCCCTTTATAACCCCCCCCCCCTTTTCCAAACCCCCCCTTCCCCCCCCGGGGGCCCCCCCTTTTGAAAATTCATTTTTTTGGGGCCACGTTTTTCCCCCCCTTTTCCCTTTTTCCTTTTTGTTTAAAAATTCCCTTTATTTTCGTTCCCCCCCCTACTTGGGTTCCCCCGGGGCCCCGGCCCCCCCCGCATCCCCTACCAGCCTATCTTGCCCCACTTTTTGTGGAAACACAAAGGGAAGGAGTTTAAGGTCCCCCTTTTAAAAAAAAGTAAATCCCCAAAAACCCAAATAATCCCGACACAAAAAAAAACCAAACGCAGTCATTCCAAACCAAGCCCTGACAAAAAGTGACTCCTGACTGGGGAAAAGTCTTAAGAGTGAGGTGAACATGAGTCCCCAAAAGCTTTTCATGATCAAAGGGGTCATAAAGGAATTTTTGGTGATGTCCCTCTTTCAGGGGGAAAAACCTTTAAAAAAGTAAGTTACTTTGCAAAGCTAAAAAGGGAGCAACATATAACAATGAAATTTCCCAATTTTTTTTTGTATCTTCTACTTTCTAAACAGTCAGCCTACTCAAGGGTTATAACTTGCGTATTTTACGAATTTTCTTATAACATTTTTTGGGGGGGGCAAAAATAATCACTTTTTTGTAACACATTTCTATTTCCCCTATGATCTTTTTTCCGAATTTCTGCTGTTTACCTGTTGTAGTAATTTTTTGAATAATTTTGATAAAAAATCCTCAAATATCTTGGGGGTTTTCAGACCCCCGGTGGTACTTGGGCGGCATCCCTTAAATAAGGGTCCAAACCACCGGTGAAGAACGGGACGCCATTGGGAAGGGGGAATCCCCATTTTCCCAAAGGGGGAGTTGGTTTAAAAATCCCTTTTTATTTTTTTGTTTCCACCGAAAGAAAGTCCCAAAATCAGATCCAGACAACTTAAGCAAAACCAAGCGCAGTCAGGGGCTCTAGCCAAGCACGACAAAAGTGACCCATGACTGTGAACCCTTCCTTAAGTGGGAGGTGAACGATGATGTCACAATTACCACATGATCAGTCAAAGTCAAATGGAATCTTTTTGATGGAACCTTAAAGGGGCCCAAATTCCCCTTTAAAAAGTAAGTTGGCCAGTAAACTAAAAGGGCAACAAAAATAAACAAAAAAATTTTTTCCAATTTTTTTTTGTAACTTCCCAAATTTCGAGCAGTCCGCCTACTCAAAGCTTATAACTTGCGTAATTTTACAAATATCTTTTTAACTTTTTTGGGAGGGGCCCAAAAAATAATCACTTTATGTGAAAACATTTTGTCCACTATGATTTTTGTGCGGGTTTTCTCCCTGTTTCCCTGTTTGTAGTAAGTTCTTGATATTTCGATAAAAATCCTCAAGAAAAACTTGATTTTTTCAACCCCCGGGGGAAATTTGGGTTTGGGGCAGCCCCTTACTAGCTCCATACCAGCCGGTGAGTGAAGCTGGGGGCCCGCCATCGGGCAGGGGAAAATCCTTGTCAAGGGAGTATTTGGGGTAAGAATCCCTTGAAATTTGTTTTTTCCCCAAAAAGATTGTCTAAATCAGACCCAAGACATTTTAAGCAAATCCAAGGAAAGTCGGGTCCAGCCAAGTCGACAAAAGTGACTCCAGGGACTGTGAACATTGTTTTAAAGGGTTTTTGCATTTGAACGATTGTCACAATGGCCAAACATATAAATGAGGGTTCATAATGGAATCTTTTTGGATGTCCCCTTAAAAGGGGCCAACTCCATTTAAAAAGAAAGGGTTGCCCAGTAATACTAAAATTTGGGGCAACAACAGGGAAATTTAATAAAATGCCCCCATTTTTTGTGCATTTTTCTTTTCCCCTTTTTCAGTTTTTTTTTTAAAAGAGGCATAGACGGGTGATATTGTAAAAAAATTTTGTGCATAAAAAATTCCCTTAACTATCGTTTTTTTTATCTTAGCGAAACTTTATTGCAAAATTTTTCATAATTTTTGCACGGAAAAAAACAAAAAAATTCCCAATTTTCATAATTCGCAGTGAAATCCCCTATAATATAAAACAATTTTTTTTAATAGTGAAAATAAATAAAAAGAACTTTAACCCTAAAGGGGGAATAATCTAAGGGGGTTATATCTATTTTCCCAAATCGGGAATGGGGGAAAAATTTCCCCCTCTAGATTTGCAAGGCTGATAGGGGACATACCTAACAGATGCGTTTGTCTTTGGGGTCCTCCAAAAGAAACTGACTCGGGGATAAATACATGTGAAACCTACATTTTTCAGTTTTTTTAAATGGCAAAAATTTTGGGAAAAAAGGCGCTTTTTTATTTTCTTTACATTTAAAAAAAATTTTTCTATTTTATGTTTTTTTGGGTCACATAAAATCATAAAATATTATAAAGTTTGTGTTTGGGGGCTGGAATTTTTTAACATAAAGGGAAACCCGTTTGGGGGTATGAGTTTTTTTTGCTACCCACTGTATGGTGAAAGTGTTTTAGGGCGGGTGCATCGCACAAAATCCCCCTGTAATTCAAAAGCTTTTGTACCGCAAAAAAAAAACCCAAAGTACAATTACCTATTTGAAAAAAAATATAGTTTCTTTTAAAAAATCTCTTTCATTATTGCTGTTTATGATTTCTAAAAAAAAAAATTTAAGGGGGACTGCTTGTGTACGGGCCCCTAAAAAACCCAGTTAAAATCCTTTCAAAAAATAAAGTTATGGTTTCAGTATTTGGTGATCCAAAAACATTTTTTTTTTAGAATTTTTTTTTTTTTTTGTGTAAAAGTTTTTAAACCCCCTCCGGGGTTTTTATCCTACGCACTTTTTAAACCCTCTTACAAAAAAATTCACTGAATAACGGGGGGTTAAAAATAATTTTACTAATTACTTTAAAACAAATATAAAATGCCCCTATACATAATTTTTTATTTAAACAATCACCCAAAACGGTTCTTACCCCAAAATAATCAAAATTTAGCAAAGAGGTTTAATAGACTTTTCCCTTTTAAACGCATCCCTTATTTAAATCCCCAGGAACAACTTGATGGCTTTTTTTCACCTTCAATACCTTAATATTTTCATCTAGAGATGGGCGATTCTAAAAGAAGTGGGAAAACCCCTTTAGGGTTTTTAGGGGGGAAAATTCGGTTGGAACGAAGTCGAACTTTGGGGGGATTCGGGTTAACGAAGTTTTGCTTTTTGAATTTAAAAAAATGGCTTTCAGCAATGGCGCTACATGGGGCAAAGCACTCGGGAGGAAAAAAAAGGGCATAGCCCGAAAGAATTGCAAGGTGAAGCAACAGAGACCCCGGGGGATTCTGTGACGTCACCGCCCCTATATTTAAATCCGGGCGGACCCGGGAGCTCACACTCCTCTCACTGTGCTCATCAGGGAAAGGTTTCTGCCGTGGGGGGTGATAGCTATTACTGAAAAATTGATTTTTTTATAGCGATTTCTGTGAGGTGTCTCAGCTTGTCTCAGTGGGGGTCCACTTTTCAGCTGATAAAACATTCAATAACCAAGTGGGATCAAGCCAGTTCCGTTGTATTCCCTTTAAAGAAAAACGTTTTTATAAAACAAATTTCCACTTCATTTTTGGCTGTCAATTCAAATTTCGCAATTACATTTCCGGGGTTAATTAAGCGTTGTTTTTCTGGGGTGCTGGGCCCCAATTTTAAAACCCTCTTCTTCCCAAAGCCAAAATATATTTTTTTTTTCCTGTAGCCCAAAACCCCAAGCAAAGGTTTTAAATTAAAATGTATTTCTTTTGGTTTTGGCGTAGAAAAACAAGAATTGTAACACGCTACAAACCCATAGTTTGTGCGGCTCATTTTTTTGGGGGAAAAATTTTCCCTCCGGGTTAAATTAAGCGTTTTTTTGCTTGGGGGGGGCTGGGCAAAAAAAAAACCGTCTTTTTTCCCCCCAAAAAAAATATACATTTTTTCCCCCAGCCTTTAAACACAACAAAAGGGTTTAAATTAAAAACTGTTTCCCCTTGGGTTTTGTGGCGTAGAAAAAACGCCCAATTTTAAACACGCTACAAAACTACTAGTTTGTCGCTCAAATTTTTTGGCCAAATTTCATCAAGGGGTTTAAATTTTGGTTTTTTGCTGGGGGTGTCGAAAATTTAAACGTCTTTTTCAAAAGCCCAAAAAAAACCCTTTTTCCTGTAGCCTAATTCTGCCAAGGTTAAAATTTTAAACCTGTTTTTTGCTTTTAATTTAGTTAAAACCCGTGTTTTTTAAAACGACACCAAAAGTTTAAAATTTTTCCCGGGCCCTTTGTGGAGGCAAATTTTTAACCCCAAGGGTTTTCCCAAGCTTGTTAAATTTGGGTTTAAATTTTTAAACAAAAAAGGGTGTATATTTTTCATATACAATTATTCCCTCTTTAAACAGGGGTCTGAAATTTTTGAAAAAAAACGTTGTCAACAAAAGTGGGGGCAGGGTCTGCACCTGCGAGTGGCAGTGACACAAACATTCCCGGAACAGGCCCAAGGGGCGCAGCCCAGCAAGAGGAACCCTCGCAGCAGGGGTCACTCGGTGAGGCCACAAAATGCGGGTGTCATCTAAAACCCGTGTGTTGGGTTTAAGGGAAACCCCAAGGGGTTTCTTTAAATTTGGGTTTACCCAGGGCATCCTCTTCCTCCCAAATGACACTGACAACCCCCACCAAGAGTCGGGGGGAACCTCAACACAAACCCTTTTGTTGGCTGGCCCGGGAGGGGGGTCAGCGGCCCTCACCTGTCCCCCAGCCCCCCCTGCCCATCCCGGTTTTCCCCCAGCCAGAGATTACTATTTTTGGGCTGGGCTCAGCGCCACTATATAGCCCAGGATGAAAAAAAATTTGAGGAGGGCATCAGGGAGTACTTGGCAGCGAAGGGAAAAAGGGGCCCAATTTTCCCCCTGCTTCTTGCAGTAGGCGGCAAAGTATAGATTTTTGAAGTGGCATGGGAGGGCATGTTTTTGAGAGGTCAGCCTCGGATACAAGACCGGGGTTTAAGAGGACAGCTTTTAGAAAGAAACACAAAAAAGATGAAAGATTAGCCGCCGACTTGGGGGCCGGGGGAGGGAAAGGCTTCATCCGTCAGGAGAAGGGGGGCCGGGCAAACTTGGGGTCAGGCAGCAGCGCCGCCAGCAAGTGGGTTTTTCGGGCCGTGATCAGCAGGATAGCCCGCGGGAGGTCGGGAGCCAAGCGGCCACGGGGGGAAAAAACCCGCTTCGGCGGTCCAAAAAAAAAGTAGCGGGACAGTGGCTTAGCGGCAAACGGGGGATATGTCATCATGCGGACATTGGGGGGTAAAAAAACCGATACTTTGGCGGGGGGTGGCAGTTTTTTGCTAAGACACCGGAAGGGGGCCCAATTGGGGATATTAGAAAACTTTTGGGGAAAAAAGTGAAGCTTTGGGCCCGGGGGCTAACGGGGGGGGGGGGGGGGTTGGGGGGGGGGGCCCCCAAAGGCCAAGCGTCAACAAAATGCAGCGTTTACCATCCCGGGGGTGGGAGAAAGTGGCTCAGTTTTTGGTTTCCCTCCGGCCCCCCGGGAGCAACATCAGCAAACGCAGCGCCCCGTGGCACCCATGCCAAATTTCAGCCGTCAAGGCTCCACCACCTCTTGGGAAGAAGGGAACTGTTTCTTCCTTTGACATCATCTCCCCCGGTCCAATGCTCCTGCCTCCTCGCTACTCATGGCGCCATCAATCGTTCAGTCGAGGCGATTGCAAAGAGACAACAGTATGCGTTCCAACCATCCTAAGTTGCAGCAGCTGACCGTAGCTTCCTGGTCCAAGATGTTGGTATTGCAGTCCATCCATTTTCCAACTGGTGGACTCTGCAACAATTCAAGAAACAATTGGCTTGTGCCGAGCCGAGATGGAGAGTGCCAAGCCTAATTTCTTTTCCAAAAAGGCAGTACCAGCAACTTCATAAATATGTAGTAACAGAAGTGAGCCAGTCCTTAGCTTATCGGTTGTTTCCAAGGTGCAAGCGGCAGCGCGGAACGTCTTAGCTGTAACTACGGTCATGGCCAGTACATGTCCCTATTGCGGCCCACTGGGTAATGTGCTTCCTCCTGCCCAGGCACACAACAACTTGGACAGGAGACGCCAGCTTTCTCCTCCACGTTGTGTAAACAGCTGCACCTGCGCCAAAGATCCGCGCCTCCTCCTCCTCCACCCACACCACCATCTCAGCCTCCACAAGTACTGCTTCCATCATACCACATGTGTAGGGGCAACAGCGCACAGCGTGTCACTCAGTTCCTACATCTGGCTTGCCTCGGCAAAACGAATTCACACAGGGAGGAACTGCTCCGCGTCATGCAGCAAGAACATCGTGTGTGGGCTTTCTCCGCGGCCTACTGCAAATCGGAACCATGCGTGACGACCAATGGAGGAACATGGTGTCCGCGCCTGCACCGAGGAGGGATGGTCCATGCGCCCCTGCATGGTGGCACGTGTTCTATCTGATGTTAAAAGGTTTCCTGAAGTCTTCCACCGATCTTCCATAACATTTTAGAAATGGCCAGATAACTGTTCATGCACTTTATCCAATTCGTACAAAGCCAGGACACCCTCCTCGAGTTGCAAAGCGGCAGAACGGCCTCCCCCCAACACACCTGAATATCGATGTTTCCACCCTTTGGGAATTCCAGCCTGCACATGTTTGAGACCGACCTGTAGTAACAGAGAAAGGCCATTAACGATTTTTTGCTGATCCAGGCAGACCAGAATAACTCCACCTGTGTACTTTGATGTCACCAGTGGCAGCTCATGGCGTTACACCTGCCGTTTGTTGAGGCCATTCGAGGAAGGCGACGTTATTTGTCAGACGCCAGGACTAACTGGATAATAACTTTCATTTCCACTGCTTCATTTCTGGAAAACAGATGTCTGAAAACTGCCATTCTGGGCAGGGGACTGGAGACCAAGGCGACTACACTCGTTGGCCACATATCCGGTGGTACTGAAATGGAGGAGGAGGAGAGGGAGGAGGCACAATATGGAGCAGAAGCATTGTCTGGTTGAAATGATGGATTTTCTACCCATTGTGACAAGATAGGAGTAAGCAGGAGCAGCTGGAGTAGGTGGATGGGAGATGAGGAAGACGAGGCAGATGACCCCCAAGCTCCGTGCAGTAAACAGTGGAAAGGGAGGCAGGAGCCCTTCAGATCACTTGTCAGATGGCCCGCCAGCATGCTTATTGCCTGGCTAGTGACAGCCGAAATAGTCAGCATCCGCAAGAGGGTACTCTGGCTCTCCACCCTATTGGACCCTCGCTAACCGTCCCAAAAAGGGAGCCCTTTTTTTCCCACCTAATGAGAGGGAGGACAAACTCCAATACTATAGGGAAATCCTCCGTAATCAGATGGCCCTGCCTATGTTCGGCATCGTACCCTCCTCTTGCCAGGTTTTCTTGAACGGGGTATCCTCCTTAGCCCACGTACTACTGCCGCTTCTGCAGGGAGAAGGTGGGGGGTAGGAGCATACCAACTCCATCAGTATAACCTAATTCCCTGGAGTCACGTTGACAGCTTCCTTTCACCCACCTAGTGAGATGGCAGTCGCCAGCATCAGCATCAGCAGGACCACATGGAGCAGACCCTGAACCAACATGTTTGTGGCCTTACATGACAGCACTCCTGCCACCTCAGTTAAGAGATCCGCTGAATAACCGGGCAGCCAAAATGGATGTGTGGCCGCAACAATGCGAGTTTAGCGAGGAGAAAGCTGTCCCTGGCCCTTGCCAGTAGTGTGGCATCAGAGCGGGTGTTCAAAGTGCGGCGGGGCCAATACGTATACCACCCAAGGAGAACTCGCGTTAGTCCAACGGGAAAATGTGGGAACTGACTGACCTTTGCAAGATAATCAGGCGTGGATCGGCCAGGATTTCCCACACAGCCATGACTTAGGCGCAGTCTGGGTTCAAACTACCTGCCTCAGCCACTATTCTTCTATTCCGCCACCCGCCTGATGCCACACATCAGCTGCCATATTTCTCCATCTGCCTACCACCATCTTACCATGGACTGTAATTGCCACCACGCTCAACACATCGTCATTGTGTCCACTCTTAATGACCTCATGCTGCTGCTCTGCAGTTGTTGGCAGTTAGCCATGACATTCCGACACTGTGTCATTGTCACACTCTGACCTCATCTGGTGTTGCTCTTACGGCCCGCCGTTCACCATCAAATCTCTGTAATGTGCCACTCTGTTGGCCTACTCCATTTTTTGCACCTCCAGAAGTTGTCAATGTGCCACTATTCTGAGACCTCAAGCTGCTGCTGTGGCTGCTGACATGTCCTCCACACTGTCATTGTGCCACTGCCTGACCTACCATGCTTGCTGCCGGGCCGTGACCTTCCGCCTCAGTCATTAGTTCCCCACTCTTTCTTCCTCCTTGTTTTGGCCACCTACCAGAAAATGTCAATGTGCCACTCTCTGACCTCATGCCTGCTGCTGTGACTCCTGCCGTGGCCCTCCACCACTTGGTGGACATAGTGCCACACTGTGGCCTAATACTTATTTTTTGGGGCAGCTCCAGAATGTTCATGTGCCACTGCCGACCTCGTAATGCTGCTGTTGTACCTCTACAACTGTGTATTGTGCCACTCTGTGCCTAATACTGGTTTTGCGCACCTCCAGAATGTCATTGTCACTTTCTGACCTCATGCGCTGCTGTGGCTCGGCCCCATGATTCCCTCCACACTGTGTCCCAATGAGCCACTTGGTCCTCCTTCCAATGCTGCAGCACCGCCGTGACCTCCGCTCTCAGTCTTATGTGCCACTCTGTGCTGTCCCCTCCAGTTTTGCCACCTCCAGAATGTCTTGTGCACTCTCTGACCTCATCTGCTGCTGTGACACCTGCCGTGCCCTTCCACACTGTGTCATTGTGCCACACTGTGGCCTAATACCTGTTTTGCCAAGCTCCAGAATGTCATTGTGCCACTGCCTGACCTCGTACTGCTGCAGTTTGTGGGACCCTCTACACTGTGTGATTGGGCCACTCTGTGGCCAAAACTTGTTTTGCCCACCTCCAGTAATGTCATTGTGGCCACTTTCTGACCTCCAGGCTGCTGCTGTGCTGCTGCGTGTCCTCCTCACAGTGTCATTTTGCCACTGCCTGACCTCATGCTGCCTCGCCGCCGTGACCTCGCTCTCAGTCATTGTGCCATTCTGTGCTTCCTCCTGTTTTTGCCACCTCCAGATGTCAATGTGCCACTGCCTGAACCTCACGCAGCGTGCACGCCGTGACCTCTGCTCTCAGTCAATGTGCATTCTGTGGCTTTCCTCCCGTTTTGCCACCCTCTCCAGAAATGTCATTGTGCCACTGCCAGACCTCATGCTCGCTGTGGATGAGCCTCGTCACCTTCAACACTCGGTCACTATATTTTGAGCCACCCTGCGCTCTCAGCTTGTTTTTTTCCAGCTTCGCTGCCTGTAACTTTATCAGCTAACATTCCCGCTGATTTTTTTGGTCATTTTTGCCCTCTTAAGTGCCAGCGGAAATTTATAGTGAAGCGATTCTAAGAGCGGGGCGGCAGTCATCTGCGTGTCATACTAAAACACAACCATTTCTGAAGACCACACCAAGCACCCCTCTGCATATTTAACATGCACAACGTTTTACTATAGCACACCTGCACTCTGTGCAGCCTGGAAAATAGCTCTTTTTAACGCGAATCCGACCCCCCCCCCCTAAGTAATTCGACAACCGAATTATTTGTTTGTCCGAAAATTCGGTCGAAGTGACCGAATCGAATTTTTTTGAGAAATATTCGCCCAGCTCTAATTACATCATAATATGTGAAAAGACAATTAGTTTACAAAAAATTTCCCAACTATCACTCTGAACATACTACAGAAAATGACAAAGGACTTAACCTTTAAAAAAACGTCCAAAAATCCTACAAAGGCCTAAATTTGTGTACCCTGTTCTAATATAACACATCAATAAGTTTGATATAGAGATCTATCGAACATATAAGTATTGACACTGGAATCTGCAGTATCAGTTCCTAAATTAATGAGTGCAGCACACAAAGCCTAAAGCTAAAAGACTAACAAAGCTCCCTTACCATGTTTCCACTGAACAGTGTCTTTACAGTTATAGACAATATTTGCCAAAAGATGCCAGTTGGCTTTGTATGAACTGGTTTATTAGGAAAATTTCCCATTACGAAAAGTTCTCCAACAGTGGTTTTGCCAAGAAGTCTATTCTCCAAACAGATACAAAATAGTCAAACCAAACAGAGCCCACTCAACATCAGTCTGCAATCAGTTCACCACTGTGGGAAGTAAGAACAAGGCTACCTCTTGTGTTCACCAAAGCCCGCCCAAAGCAAGATGTGCTGAAAAATATCCAGGGTTGCCATATCAGATCGATGTTCAAAACACCAAAAACATTAATGAAGATTTAACAGACAAACAACACGGGACAGGGAAAACAGAACAAAACACAGAGCAAACTGGAAGTAATTAAAACAAACTGGGGTCAAAAGCCAGGAAAGAACGTGATACCAAATCAAGATACAGATGAATAACCAAGAATACAAGCTGAAGTCCAAAACCAGAAAACTCTTCACAAACCGCAAGCATTAGCAAAAGTATATAGCCAGGACACAGGAACAACCAAGGGAAGAAGAACATAGAAAGACTAGGTTGTTTAATACCCACCTCATCCCTTTGATCGGACGAAGGTCAGAGCTCAGATAGGATCGTGCTCCATCCAAGTTTAGGCTGAGGCTAAGCTATAGGCAGAAACAATCTAAAGGGACATGCCAGCTAATAAATTAAAAAGAAAAACTATGACTCAAGCTCTAACGGACATAAATACCCTCTCACAATAAGGTATCAATACTGCAGTAAAAATATAAAATCCAGGACAAAAGAATAGATTAAGAAAAATTTATTGAAGGCAGGAAAAAAGGCTATGCATTTCGAGGATTTTAATACCCCTTTATTAGGTCAAAAACTCAGAGCATTAAAACAAACTCACACACAGTGGATATAAATGCCTGTTGAAGGAAGAGCTGCCCAGATTCAAAGACTGAATGAGCCTTTATGCCTCGTTCACACGGCTTATTTCGCCGCGGATTTGCCGACGTATTGACGATCGCAATCCTCGGCAATCCGTCCGAAATAATCACAGCTATTTCTATGATTTCCAAAAGAAAAATACGCTCGTCGTTCCACGACGACCATAGTTATTTCCGTTTCCGGATTGCCGCCCGCGGATTGACGACTGCACCGGACGGAAAAACGAAATGACATGTCCAATTATTTCCTGACGGATTCACCACCTACAATGATTGTAAGATGTGAAATCCGTCCCGGCAAACAGTTACAAATACGTGCCAAACTTAGTGACACTTTTTGCAACTGATATTTTTCAACTGATTTCAGAACGTATTTACATCGGAAATCCGTTGTAAATACGTTCTGAAATAAGCCGTGTGAACGAGGCCTTAGACTACAAAAGAAAAATAGTAAATAACAATCAAAAGTAATACAAATACTACCAATAAGGGCTTGTTCACACGACGTTTTGCCGATCCGCTTTTAGATCCTTTTTGCGAAGCAAGCGATTACGCACACGGAACGCACACATGATCAGAGAGATTAACATAGCTTAAAATGGCAAAAGTCAATCGCCGTTCAACGGGAGATCCGCGATCCGCTTTTGGAGAGCTCTCCCACTGCCTTTAGTCGATCACTTTAAAATTGACATATCCAATTTCATCATGCGATCTAAGCAAGTGAAAGCCCATAGGGAATAATGGAGTGTGCTTTTGGCACCTGTGAGCAGGGCTGCAGGGATCAGCGATGAGTGGGGCTGGAGATGAGCAGAGAGAGAGAATGGAAAACGGATCCAAAACAGCATCAGCTGTTGCGTTTTGTGGATCCGCTTTTCGGATGCAGTTTTCAGTGCTAAAAAAATGGATCCTTAAAACGGATCAAAAACGTTGTGTGAACAAGCCCTAAAAATGATCACATACCAAGTACTATAATAACACCTTTAAAGAATATATACAAAAGACATTTATTATGCTAATTATTTAGATACAAAATTAACATAAAACATGTATATAAAAAGTTAATAAAAAAAACTAAATACATAAAATAAAATCCTATTTAAAAGTGTATTTAAGAGCACCTAAATATTAAAGTGCTCAGTGTTAAAATAAAATACACCAAAAATGTTTACATTGTCTCTTAAGAGTAGGCATCCTAACAAATTAAACTCAAAGAGGGACAATGTATCTAGATAAAGATAAACACAAAACAAAATAGATCACGCATAACACAACATGCTTAGGACTAATACCAGCCGAACGGACTGGAAAGAGTCAATAAGATAATAGAAACTCTTATGTATGCATAATAAATAGTTTAAATGGCAAGGTAATCATTTCATTGAAGGTCTTCAGAATAAAGCGACATTGAAATACAAGCAACTTTTGCCCATTTGATGTCATTAGCAAAGCTGTCTTGTTTATCACAGGACCCTTATCTTCTGTTTCGTTTACACTGATCTCCATGCGTTCGGATCCCTCCTTCATGCATGTTCACTAGCTGAGAGCTCATTTAACATTCCCAGTTCAAGACCCCTCCACCCTCCTCCGTTGGCTGTATTCACAGAGCTTGCATTTCCTGCCTCACAACTCAAAGTAAGTGGACCCCGGCACATTTCACCTGCACAGCCAGAAAACAGAATAACACTGCAGGCTTCTATAATCAAAAACAGCACAATTGTATGACTAGTGCCTAAACATAGAAGGAACATTAGAGCCGAGAGCATTTCACTCTGCACAGCTCAGGAGAGTTTATACAAGACTAGATTCATTGTAACATGAATGCAAGGCCTGTGGTATGTAAGACAGCTCTTCATACCTGCATAGGAGAGACACATTGACATGTTGAGAGGGGGGGACCAGCACGGAGCCAGCCATGAACAGTGAATGGGATGATGTCATCCCTTCGGTAAAGGAAACATCCAGCTGAGAGGGGAAGAAACGCCCCAGGAAATACAGTGACGAGAAGGGCTGTTAAGAGCACTGAAACAGGCTAACTGACGAAGCGATACATCCCCTTTAACACGTGTGATAGTAAATGGAATATATTAAGCCTGAACTCAAACTACAAGAAACTACAAGAAAATGATCTATAGTAACACAGATAATAAAAACAAAAAATATAACTACAAACTTTAAAAAATATGAGACCATAATGCTTTAAATTTAGGAACAAGATTGTTGACCCTAATAGATCCAATAGATTTCATCGCTAGGCCATTGTATCAAAGAATATTTTTGATTACCTCCGAACCTGCTTAAAATTCAATTTAAATTTCTAAAATCAAAATTGAACATGTCTAAAGCACTGTTAAGCGACATGGAATAAACGGGGTTGCGTTCATTGTTTAGCAATGCATTGAGCCAAACAAACTGTTATAGCCCCTGCTCTAGAGACGTATGAAATCTGTCATACCGGCAAAACTGGGATCGATGTACGCCAACATGACACTATTTTCAAAGATGCAGTGTGTGTCGCACCAGAATCGTATGATGCAGCAAAAATGTGCCAAAGTATGGTGCAAAACTGTTGTGCAAATTCTTACCAGTTTAAAAGTTTAAAAGTGACACAGCTGAGATTACTTTTGCCGTGCAATGGGAAACATTTACAAAGTGCTGTGAGACACTTTTATACATTACTGTCAGATCATACAATATTAAAAACAAAGGTAGAACTGGCTAGTCGGCACCAAGTTCATACATGTTACCCTATGTTTTGTAAACCCTTTAGTGACATCATATATTGAAAAAAAAATAAAAAAGGTTTGTCCTCATTACATCGATTCATCTTCCCTCATCCTGTTTTCCAGTTCTTTTTTGAAATTCAGGCAGCGGCTTGTTTACTGGCTTTCAAACTGTCCTGCTTGACGACTGCTGAGGACACCAGATCTGTAGCTAGAGCAACCAGCGCTGGCAGCCTATCAGGAGCGATAGAGCAGGTTTGTAGCTATAGTAACCTGAGGAGATGATACAGCCCATACAAGTGGGTATATCTAGGAATAGGTAGGACACTGATAATAGACTCGTATTATAATCCTGATTGTATTGGGCAATGACAGAATTTTTACAATCTTGGACTCCACTGCAGGAAACTGTCAGGTCGCGATCCCAGACATGGTCACTGGCTGAGGCGCGTAGTCAGGCAGAGCGCAGATCAGGGCAGGCAGAGTTCTTTCATAGTCTTAAATGTAGTGTCAGGGAATGGGTGTACAAGGGGGTTAATATCAAGGGCACAGGGGCACACAATAAAGGGGATAAAAAATTTGATCCCACTGCAACCTCAGTTATGCACCAGGGAAGGAGAAAATCACAATCACAGAGGGATCTCTGGGGCACAATCTATCTCCGGCCACAACACTCAGGGCTCCAACCTTCTTCATGCACAACTAGGGGGCAAACCAAGTGGATATGCCCTCCACTGCCTTACAAACGCTCTCTTAAAAACTCCCCCCCCCCCCCCCCCCAAAAAAACCGACACTATGAGCATGTACCCCCACATGGTCCACAGCCGCGCCCCCTCAACACCCACACTGCCAACCAACTTTAAAAAAAGGAAATTTCTAACTCTTCAGCAGCTACATGGGGTGTTTATAAGGGCAACACGGCCAAACATAATCATAGTTGTAAGCTTTAATATATAGGTACAGTGCTTAGGTGAAACAAATTACAAAATATCAGGCATCTATAAAAACATGCAGTACAGCAATAAAAAGAAAGAAAATAACGGAAAAAAAGGACCTTTCCAATTTGATCGGCTAAAGAAACTGAGCTGAGGAGCACAACTGAAAAGAATCAGACAGATCCGCGATTGGCAATTCCTGGAACTGACTATGGGCTTTTGCCCTCAAGGTATTTTATCAAATCTTCCCCTCACCCCCCTCCGCCTCCAAGCCTTTTCTCCTGCTTAGGAAGTTCGAGTCGAACATTTCAATTTCTCAAACTCGAACTGAACATTTTACTGTTTGTTTGAGTAAAAGACGATTTTCAGTAGGCGTGCGACACACATTTTAATAGTTTTCAGCCACCTTTCCTGCAACTCTTGGCGGCTATCCGATCAGTGGCGAGCACAGAGAAAGTGTCAGAAGCGTCATCGCAGAGTGGTGGGGCTCTCATGGCAGCTAAAAACACATGACCTGTTTATATATAATTCATTATCTATTGTGTTCTGAACTTGCATTTTCCATCTCACTCTCTTTAACTGTATAGAGTGCTCTCTGCTTGCCTTCTTGCTGAGGCATGCAGGCACAAGATTTGTTTTATTAAGCGACAATGAAAAGCTGCTAATAGTTAGATTAGTTAGGCAGTTAGGGGGGTGTACAGCAAGCTTTGGGAATCAAGACGTAGTTAGATAGCGTTTTCCTCTCCATAGACAGCAATAGTTAGGGAGTTTGGAATTGCTGGCTGCATCTTTTCCACACCCAGAAGCTGTTATTTGGTGACATTTGCAGGCTCAGATAACACCTAACTCTAAAAGACATATTTTACAGAGTGTTTGGATTTGTTAAATCATACTCAGTGCCTAAAAGTTCCATTTTTGCAGTATTAGGGGTGAAATCATTTTATAACACACCATCTCCAATTCTCCTATACAAAGAAATATATTCTAAATAATGATTGGTTGGAGAAAATTATACTGAGTGTAGAAAACTTCATTTTGCAGTTTTGGGGGTTCAGTTATTATATAACGCATCATTTCTAAATCTCTTACACAAAGAAAGTTATGTTAATTAGTGGTTGGTTGGTGAAAATTATTCTGAGTGGAGAAAAGTTCATTTTTGCAGTTTTGAGGGTGAAATAGCTTTCAACTATACCATGTGTTATAGTCATACAGATGTATAACCAGGAAATAAGTTCTCTCTTTGCCTAAATATGCTCAACGCACTAGTGTTTGAGCCGATTTTATCGACAAAGTTGAAATCGGCAAAGTTTTTTTTATGGTGATCGAAATTTCCAATCTATGCGATACATTAAGGTTTAAAATCTGTGCATCATCTATTAAGATCGCGCCTTTTCGCGCTTTTCCTGTAAATTTGGCGGCAAGCAAATCAATACGATACGAGCAGGGTGAGATGTGTGTGCGACGTCATTGACTGGATGTGTATGGTTTGCGATTGCCTGGAAAATCACATGACCCTCGTTTTACATAGAACAGCGTTTCCTGTTTTCAGCCTCAGTGGTCTCTCAGAGCGTCTCATAGAAATACGGAACCTACTGCGTTCTGGCTGTGGCCAAAACAGCTCAGCGGAAATTAGTCCATTTCCTGCACAGAGAAAACCTCTACTATTAGCTGTGATCCTTTCCAATTAGTTAGATTAGGGATTTTGAACATTTCTGTATTTTAGCTAGAGAATTTTAAAAGCGGAATCTACCACTGTAAATTCACGCGGAGGGAGCGGGAAGGGGGGGGCCCGCGGGCGAACCCAGACAGGACTATCTGATAAAAGAACACTGGAAAAAGTTCACCAAGACTTAAGTGTAGACATTGTAGAATATCTTTAATTATTAACCATTTGCTATTTGAAATATTTCCTGGAAAAGGGCATCACTGAACTTATATTGATAAACAATCATTTTCTAGTAACTGCAGGTCTCTTTGTTAGCTGCAAAATCCACTTTTTATTTTCAGTAAACATTTCAGATAGGTGTTCAATTTTAACCCATTTAAACTGTGACTGGTTGATCATATCCAACTTGCACTTAAATTACAAACCAGCAATCTTGTAGACAGCACAGGTTGTTTGTTGCAAAAATACCGTGTATCGTATACAAAACATCACAGTTACTGTTTTTTATTTTTGACTTTTTGCGCACCCAGCACTGTTCATTGAACGCAGCATCTACGTAAATCATAAACAAGCAATCTATATTCACTCACAGGTGAATTGAAAGGTGCAAAAAATACAGTGTTATTATATCAAAACAAAACAGTTTTACGTGTTATTGACTTTTGCGCTACCCAGCACTAGTTCATTGACTCAGCAATCTACTTATATCTAAAACAGCAATTCTATAGTTCACCACAGGTGAAATGAAAAGGTGCAAAAAAACACCGTTTATTATATCAAAACATAACAGTTACGTGTTTTTTGAACTTTTGCGCACCCAGCCCACTGTTTCATTGACGCAGCATCTACGTTAAATCTTAAAACACAATTCAATATACACCACAGGTGAGAATTGAAAGGGGTGCAAAATACAGTTTATTAATCAAAACATAACAGATACGTGTTTTTTGACTTTTCTGCGCTCCCAGTCACTGTTTTCATTGACGCAGCCTCTACTAAATCTAAAACAGCAATTCTAAATTCACCCAAAGGTGAATTGAAAAGGTGCAAAAAATACAGTTTTATATATCAAAACATAACAAGTTACGTGTTTTTTGACTTTTGCACACCCAGCACGTTTCATTGAACGCAGCAATCTACGTAAATCTAAACAGCAATCCAAAATTCACCACAGTGAATTGAAAGGGCAAAAAATACCAGTTTTATTAATCAAAAAACAAACAATTACGTGTTTTTTTTGACTTATTTTGCGCACCCAGCACTGTTCATTGACGCAGCATCAACTTAAATCTTAAAAACACAATTCCTATATTCACCACAGTGAATTGAAAGGTGCATCAAATACAGTTTATTATACAAAACCTAACAGTTACGTGTTTTTTTTTTGAACTTTATGCGCCCCAGCACTGTTCATTGAACGCAGCATCTACTTAAATCTAACAGCAGCACTTCCATTATTCACCACAGGTGAATTTGAAATGTGGCAAAAAAATACAGTTTATTAAATCAAAACATAACAGTTAACAGTGTTTTTTTGACCTTTGCGGCACCCAGCACTAGTTCATTGACCAGCATCTACGTAAATCTTAAAACACAATTCTATATTCACCACAGTGAATTGAAAAGGTGCAAAAATACAGTTTATTATCATCAAAACATAACAGGTTACGTGTTTTGACTTTTGCACACCCAGCACTGTTCATTACGCAGCACTACGTAAATCTTAAAACAGAAATTCTATACTTCACCACAGGTGAATTGAAAGGTGCAAAAAACAACCGTTTATTATATCAAAACATAACAAGTTTACCCGTGTTTTTTGACTTTTGCGCACCCAGCCACTGATCATTGACGCAGCATCTCCGTAAAACTTAAGAACAGCAAATCTATATTCAACCATAGGTGAATTGAAAGTTGCAAATAAAACATTTTATTATATCAATACATAACAGTTTACGTGTTTTTATGGACTTTTTGCGCTCCCAGGCACTGTTCATTGACGCAGCGATCTACGTAACATCTTAAACAGCCATTCTATATTTCACCACAGTGAATTGAAAGGTGCAAAAATACAGTTTATTATATCAAAACATAACAAGTTACGTAGTTTTTTGAGACTTTTGCAACACCCACGCACTGTTCATTGACTCAGCATCTACTAAATCTAAAAACAGCAATTCTATATTCACCACAGGTGAATTGAAATGCAGAAAAATACAGTTTATTATATCAAAACATAACAGTTACGTGTTTTTTTGACTTTTGCGCACCCAGCACTGTTTCATTTGAACGCAGACAACAACTAAAATTCTTAAAACAGCATATTCCTATATTCACACAGGTGTATTGAAAGGTGCAAAAAATACAGTATAATTATATCAAAACATAACATTTACGTTTTTGTTTTGACATTTTGCGCAACCCAGCAGCTTCATTGACGCAGCATCTAACCGTAAAATCTTAAAACAGCTAAATTCTATTCACCACAGTTAATTAGAAAGGATGCAAAAAATACAAGTTATATTATACAAAAACATAACCGTTACGTGTTTTTTTGACTTTTTGCGCACCGCATCACGTTCATTGACGCAGCAACTACTAAATCTTAAAACCGAAATTGCTATATTCAACAGCCAGTGAAATTGAAAGGGCAGAAAAATACAGTTATTAATATCAGAAACATAACATTACTGTTTTTTTGACTTTGGCACACCCACAAAACTGTTCATAGACCGCAGCATCTACGTAATCTTAAAACAGCAATTTCATATTCACGCACAGGTGAAATGAAAGGGTGCAAAAACACCGTATTATTAATATCAAAACATATATTACGGTATTTTGACTTTTGCGCACCCAGCACTGTTCATTGACGCAGCATCTAAACGTAAATCTTAAAACACAATTCTATAATCACATAGGGTGAATGGAAAGGTGCAAAAAAATACAGTTTATTATATCAAAACATAACATTTCGTGTTTTTTTTTTGACTTTTGCGCTCCCAGCACTGTCCATTGACTCCAGCAATCTACGTAAAACTTAAAAACAGCAATTCATATAATTCACCACAGTGAATTGGAAAGGTGCAAATACTACATGTTTATATATATCAAAACATAACATTTACCGTGTTTTTTACTTATTTGCTCACCCAGCAACTGTTCATTACGGCAGCATCTACGTAAAATCTTAAACACAATTCTATATCACCACAGTTAATTAAAGGTGCAAAAAAAAACTTTATATATCAAAACATAACAGTTACTGTTTTTTTTGACTTTTGCGCACCCAGCACGTTCATTGACGCAGCATCTACGTAAATCTTAAAACAGCCAATTCTATACTTCACCACAGGTGAATTGAAAGGTGCAAAAAAATTACAGTTATATATCAAAACATAACAGATAACGTGTTTTTTGGACTTTTGCCCAGTCCCAGATTTGATGATAGAAACACCTGCATTAACATTGAATCCAGCAATTTTGTTTTAAATAGAGGGATTATCATAATAGCTGTGATTTTGCCGTCTATTAATAAGAGACTTTCCAAAACTAATTCCATACCTTCTCAATTTTTAATATATTTCTGAACATGAAGTGGGGGGGCGAAATTGCAGGTGGTAAGCGAGCAAAGAGGGGGGTACACACGATGGAAGGTCGTGAGGTACGAGAGAAGGTACACCTTTATCAGAGCTGGCGACACTACTCATCCAGCGATCGCAGTTGCAGGACCGTCAGGCCTGTCAATCGCTGGGTCAGCCCTGTGAATCTTAAGTAACGACATCGTCGCCAATCCCTGTTCCTTACAGTGGTTAATGCACTGCCATCTAGCAGTCTTAACCTCCCTCCTCGTCCCTCCCCATCCACGGCCACAATGTCGTCATCAGCATCATCAGCATCTGTCCAACATGAAGCAAGCCCAAATGTCAACTCGTGATACCCACCCACTGTGGATAAACCATTTCTGAAGACCTCATTGAGGACAAAATGCGGTTGGTGCCAGAAGCATGTTAAAAGATCAAGAGGCCAAAAAGGATGATTTTCTCTGCACTGACGCCCAGTTTACTGATGCCATCAGAGTGGGTGAAGGAAGCCGGTCAAGTCGGCAAAAATCCCGGCGGTCGGCAACGCCTTCAGTGCCCCTTGCTTGAGCCCGCAGCTTCCCTGGATGCAGAAAAGTCGGCGACCAGTCACCTGTGTTGATGAAGAAGATTATTAAGACATTGCGGATCCCATCCTGGTCTTTTCCGCAAATTTTCTTGCGACGCTACATCAGTGGACGAGAGTAAGACGCATGGGGAAGTTCAATCCCGGGGTTATTCCCCCCCCCCCCCCCCCCCCCCCCCCCCGCACAAAAAAGGGAAGAGGGCGGCTCGCAAATTTCCCTCGGTTATGAGTCCGCCAGCCACGGTCAGCCGCAAACCCCCGCTCCTCGCTATCGCCGTCAAAAAGGTCCAGACCTTCCTCAAGCCTGGCCTTCTTGAGCAAGCCTCTGATTCACCCACGATGTCATATGCCGCCATTGCCGTAAACGCATAAGTAGAGGCAAGAACCTTAAGTGTTAACCACCACCAACATGTCTATCACATTCAAGCGAATGCTGAGTTGAAATGGAAGTGAAACACTGGGCCAAAAAAGGCCAGACACGACCGCCGGGCATCCTACCACTGGTCACACCCTCTGTCTCCCGCCACCTCCTCCTCCGCCACCACCAACAGTTTCCTCAGCTGCCCAATGGGTCTCTCAGAGTCATGATCAGGGATCAGCCTCCGCTTCACCTCCACCGTCGCCCGAGTACCACCAGCACCACCAGAGCCCCATCCTACCCCTTCTCTCCTTCTCCACCAGTTTGACGACCTGCACGCCGTACACGGCCAGTCTAGCACCAGCCTACTGTCTTCCAGGTTTGGAGCAGAAGAAAACACTTTTAACCTAACCATCCCAAAGCCCAAAAGCCTGAATGTCGCAATTGCCAGGCTTTTGCCTTGGAAATGTTGCTTTCGTCATGTGGACACTGATGTATCTCCGCCACGTCCTGGCCCTCGCTTTGCCCCCAAACCAATGCCGAGCAGGCATTTTCTTTGCCAGAAAAGAGCCGTCCCTGCCCTGGCCAGGACCACGTGCATCCCTAAAATTTCAAGCGCGTTGTCTGCATCTGTGATCCAGAAAAGTCAATCCAACCACCACACATGGAACTAAGTAAGCACGCCAAGGCCCAATAATCTCTGAGACAGCTGCACTGGTTGAGCTGGGTTATGTCTCTGGGGTACGGTGCCTCTCAGGCTCGGCGCACGCGTTCTTCAAAACCGCAGGGATGGTGGCAAGGGCCTACTTTGCCCCCAAGGTCCTCTGGTGGCATCACGAGCCCAAGACGACCAGGCCTGTGTTGAAAAATAATCTGCCTTGGGACCGTCCACACACAGGCAGGTGCTGTGGACGCTCTAAGCAACGGAACAGAGCCGCTGGCTGGTTGACAAGAAACCTTGTTCCAGGCCAAGTGGAGTGCGATAACGGTCGAAATCTGCTGCCGCCTTAAAATCGGTAGGCTGAGATCACATTCCTTTGCCTGGCACATGTCATGAACCCTTGTCTCACCCAGAAATTTCTAAAGAGCTTACCCTGGGCAGGACTGTCCTGCTGAAGAAGGCTCCGAGTCTGAGTTCGCACTGTCCCCTTCCGCCGTTCGACAGACCCTGCATCGTCTCTTCCGCCTGGCTGCCGTTGCAGCATCAGCTCGCCTCCCATCAACCGTCTCATTGTTGACGGTGGCAACACGCTGGAAATCCACCCCTCCACAATCTCCACGATTGTGGCAGCAGGCGCAATGCATGCAACCAGTATGAAAGTGACACAATGCCTGACCAAGCACGGTAACGGACATCGGGTTTGAACCACCGAGAGTGGAGGCAGTGAAAGAGCTCTGCACCATCCTTGCCAGTTTTGAAAAGCACCGAAAATGCCAGCGGACAAATGCCCTTGTCACTGAGCAATGTGGTTGAACATAGTTCTGGAACGATCGTTGACACTCTGAAACAACAGTTCCCCGCCCAGCGACGGAGGAGAACGGAACACCAGATGCGGACACGGAGCTTTCTCTACGTCAACTTCCACAAGGCCCGACATTTATATCAACAAATTTCATCCGGTCAGTCATTAGGCAGTGTGTTCGAGGGTCCAGTACTAGTGCAAGTTGGCGCATCAGCTCTTACTGTGTGTCAATCATCACAGGCAAGTCAGGGCAGTGTTTGAAGCATGTGCCGGAGGCATGCGGAGGAAGGAGTGAGGAGGGAGAGTATTCCTAGACACGATGTTACCGACGTCACCTGCCTTGGAAAGAGGTTGGCGCCGAATTTTAGTCGTAGATGAAGATGAGGAAATCAGTTATTGCAATTGCCCATCGACCCAGAGCTTGGGAAATCAAGGCTCCTGTCTCTCACTATGAGATGCTGATGCTCCCAATTTTCCTCCAACATGATCCTCTGCATTAAGGCATCAATCAAAAAGAACAACGTTACGGGTGGCCACCCTCCTGATCCCCGGTACAAAACAAAAATCAGCACTTCCTTTCCACCCACCCAAATATGAGAGTAAAATGCAGGAAATGGAGACCCTTCGCTGATTGATTCAACTGGAGACATCTGTTGCCGTCTGCATCACGTTCCCCAAATGTCACGGTCGAACAACAACAGCGACTGACAGCAGTAGAGTGCCAAGTAGGAGTAGCGCAAGCAGCAGGCAAGGAGGCAAAAGCCTAATGGGTGACCCTCTGGCAATCTTTGTTTACACCCTCACCGACGCATGCAATGCAGGCACACATCCAACACACAGAGATCAGCTTAAGATCATGTTGCAACACGACTATTCTGCGTCTCAACACCGATGTATTTGCATGTGATCCGGACCAATAGACTTCTGGGTATCTCAAAATGGACAAAAAAAAAATTTTGGGGCAGCCGAGCTGGCTCGTCACCCATAAGGTGTTGTTCCTGCCCAGCACCCAGCGTCCTATCTGACGCGGAACCTCAGCACGAGCTGGAGAGTCCATAACAGCGAAACCATCCGGCTTTCCACAAGATAATGTGGATCGTTTGTCTTTCATCAAGGAATGAATCAGGCAATGATCCTGAAGATGTTGTGCCACCAATTGCCGAGGTCACCGATTAGTTTTGCCAGTCTCCTTCACATTCCCTTTTCAAAACAGAAATGGTCTCTCTTGAAAACTTTTTTTTAAAATGAACATTTTCTTACTGCAATTTTTATTCTCTTTCAAACCGTTCAATTTTGCCTGGTTTTGCTGTGAGGAAGACTGTAAAAGACAGCAAGGTTTGTTCATGACCAACACCGTATTCCATTTACTCCACTATTAGCTTAAGAAGTTTTCACATTGGTCAATGGTTTGAGGTCATGTTGCTGTGAGATACAGCAATAATCATCGGGTTATTTTATTTTTTTCCCCACCCCCTTTGTAACATAAAATGTTGTACTTCTAAGGTGGCATTTCTCCCTCACAGTTTATTAATGAGTGGCTGAGAAGTCAAATTTTATAATTTTTTGGGTCATGTTTCTGGTGAGATACAGCTATAATTATGGGTCCTTTGGGGAACAGAAATGTGGGCATTCTAATGGCATTTCTCCTCCAATTTTAATAGTGGCTGAGAAAGACCATATTATAATTTTTTGTGGTCATGTTGCGTGAGATACAGCTTATAATTATGGTCCTATGGACATAAATGTTGTGCTTCTAAGGGCATTTCTCCCTCCACAATTTTTAATAGTGGCAGAGAAGTCTTATTTATAATTTTTTGGGGTCATGTAGCTGGAGATACACAATAATCATAGGTCCTTTGTAACAGAAATTTGCTTCTAAGTGCATTTCGCCCCTCACAATTTTTAACAGTGGCTGAAAGTCATTTTTATAAATTTTTTTGGTCATGCTTGCCTTTTGAAATGCAGCAGTACTACAGGTCCTATTATAAAAAAAATGTTGTTTTTAACAGACATTTGTTTTTCACAATTGCCCAAAAAGGGGCCCAAAGGGTCATGTTTTTAAATTTTTTGGGGGGCATTTTGCGTAAATTTGACTTTACAAATCCAATTCAAAAAAAAATGTTGTTTCAACGCATTTGTTCTTCACTTGTAAAGAGTGGCTCAAGGGTGAGGTGCTGTCAGAAACGGGAATAGGTGGGCCCTGTTAAGGACACATATTGCAAAATGCTTTTTTGAAAGATTTTTAACTGCTATCATCCCTGTTTGAGACAACCATTTAATAAAGAAAAAAAGAGAAACAAAGAAGGGGGGATTCCCCCCTATTTTAAATGTGTTTTCTGAATTAAAGTACTAAAAAAACTTGCATGTAAAAAAGTGTTAAAAAATTCCTCTGAATTGTACAAGGGGGTAAGGAAAACTTGACCAGTGTAGGTTATTCAGAGGACATGGATATGGAGCAGGACAGAGAAAAAAGTACAAGGGCTTTCCCCACACAGTTGATAAAAAGGAAAAAAATGCCAAGAAAAGGGGACCTGGGGGGAACGGAGCGTTAACCCCAGTATTTTTAATAAGCCCAAATTTGGGCCACCATAGGAGGGGCAAGCCCTACCCAGGATTGATGTGTCAAGGAGGGGGAGTTCTCACATTCCCTTCCCCACTCTGCTTCAGCCGACGTTTTTTGTTGCTGCGCATCAGGGGATTTAAAAACCGGTGTTAATAGATGAGGACGCCAGCCTGGGGTTTCACCCCACCCCCTGTAACCCGGCCTGGGTCATGCTGGGCCCAGGACGGGGATAGTCAATGTCCAGTGAAACTAAAAAAGGTGGTTGAAAGATCCTTTTTCCGGACTTTTTAAATGTGGGGGTCAGCAGGTTTGGGGTCATGCTGTGGCCCCCGGACAGGTATAGTCAATGTCCAGTTCAACTAAAATGGGGTTGAAAGACTCCTTTTTCCGGCATTTTTAAAAATTGGGGGGCATGAAAGGGTTTTGGGGCTCATGCGTGGCCCCGGAAGGGATTTAAAGTCCAGTGAAACTAAAATGGGGTTTTTTAAAAATCCTTTTTTCCCGGGACTTTTTTAAATGGGGGGTCATGCAGGTTTGGGGCTCATGTGTGGCCAGGCAGGTATAGTCAAAATTTCCCGGAAACTAAAATGGGGGAAGACTCCTTTTCCCCACTTTTTTAAAAGTGGGGGGTCTGCAGGTTTGGGGCCATGCTGGGGCCCAGACAGGGATAGTCAATGTCCGTGAAATAAAAAGGTGGTTGAAAGACTCCTTTTTTCCCCACTTTAAGTGGGGGTCATGCGGTTTGGGGCTCATGCGTGGCCCATGACAGGGTTTGCAATGTCCAGTGAAACTAAAATGGTGGTTGAAAGACTCTTTTTTCCGGCACTTTTTAAATTGGGGGTCATGAGGTTTGGGCTCATGTGTGGGGGGGACGGATACAATGTCCATGAAATAAAAAGGTGGTTGAAAGACTCCTTTTTTCCCGGCATTTTAAATGTGGGGGGATGCAGGGTTTTGGGGTCATGTTGGCCCCCGGACAGGTATAGTCAATGTCCCGTTCAAATAAAATGGTGGTTGAAAGACTCCCTTTTTTCCCGGGCCTTTTTAATGTGGGGGCATGCAGGGTTTGGGGTCTGCTGTGGCCCCGAAAAAGGTATAGTCAATGTCCCCGTGAAACTAAAATGGTGGTTTAAAGATCCTTTTGCGGGACTTTTTAAATGTGGGGGTCATGCAGGTTTGGGTCATGTGCTTCCCGGGCAGGGTATTCAATGTCCCGTTCAAGTAACTGATGGTTCAAATTATACTGCCTTCGGCACTTTTTATTTGTGGGGATGCAGGTTTAGGGGAGGCTGTGGTACAAGACGGGGTGAAATGGGGTTGATTTTTTTTTTGTGACTTTTATAACCTAAGTGTGTTGCCTAAAATGTAGCATTTTATTTGATGTTTTGGATGTTAATTTCAGCTTCTCCAGCCCTTGTTTGGGGGTAATAAGAAGGTGTTTTTCTTCCATTGCTTTAATGGTATGGGATAATCATGCTCATATCGAAAAACCTTTCGATAGCGGGACCCGACTATCGACTACGTCGTCTCATTGCCAACGCAATCGCTCAACCAATGAAGATGTTGTATATGATAAAAACATGGGTTTGGAACAGAATTCCCACCCAAAATGGATAAATTAATTGGCCACAGAATAAAATCCCTACAAAACTATGGATTTCAGACATGTATGGGGCAGAAATACACACCCTTCATTTGACTCAAATTCCCCCACAAACAAGAGGAGAAATTAACCTTTGGTATAAAATAGAATAGCCTACAGAATGAACGAGATGGATTTCAGGAGTGTATCGGGCAGGAATACACACACCCTGGATTTGATGCAGAATACCCCACAAACAGAGGATAAATGGACTCTTGGCCTCAGAATAAAATACCCTACAGAATGAACATGATGGATTTCAGGCATGCATGGGGCAGAAATACACACCCTGGATTTGACACAGAATATCCCACAAACAGAGGATAAATTGACTCTTGGGCAAAGAATAAAATACAATACAGAATTAACGTTATGGATTTCAGGTGTGTATGGGGCAGAAATATACACTCTGGATTTGACTCAGAATACCCCACAGAGGATAAATGGACTCTTGGGCACAGAATAAATAAAATACCCTACAGAATGAACTTGATGGAATTCAAGCCTGTATGGGGCAGAAATACACACTCTGGATTTGACTCAGAATACCCCACAGAGGATAAATGGACTCTTGGGCACAGAATAAATAAAATACCCTACAGAATGAACTTGATGGAATTCAGGCGTGTTGGGGCCGAAATACACACCCTGGATTTGACTCAGAATACCCCACAAACAGACGATAAATGGACTCTTGGGCACAGAATAAAATACCCTACAGAATGAACGTGATGGATTTCAGGAGTGTATGGGGCAGAAATACATACAACGTAGTAGGTTCCAGCAATATGACAAAATGATGAGCTTTATTAAACAAAAATACTACATGTAGAGGGTATAAAAAACAAGGTAGAAACCTGCGTGTTTCGGGCATATAACTCGCCCTTGTTCATGGTACAAGGGCGAGTTATACGCCCGAAACGTGTAGGTTTTTACATAGTTTTTTATTCCCTCTACGTGTAGTATTTTTGTTTAATAAAGCTCATCATTTTGTCATATTGCTGGAACCTACTACGTTATTTGCATTAAGAAATCCTGCGACTGGGATCTGTGCAGACAATGAACTGAGCAACTGGGAGAACCAGGTTGCAAGCCTACAGCAATCTGGGTGAGCTCCAAACACATTTATCAGTTATTGCAGAAATACACACCCTGAATTTGACTCAGGATACCCCACAAACAGAGGATAAATGGACTCTTGGCCACAGATTGCAATATCCCAAAATAAAAACCGGTGGTTCAGGAACAAGTGTGTATATGACACACACTTGTGAAGGTCATTCACCCCAGTAGCTCAAAAATCTGAAGTATTTTGCACGGAGTGCAATGTAGTGCTGCTACAGCCAGATGCTTTTGCATAGGAGCAAGGCCGCCGATAGGGCAGTACAATCGGTACTGCTCTACCGGGCCCAGTCGGTCTGTGAAGCCAGGGGGGGCTTGCAGCCGCTGGCGGGCTCCGCCCCCTTGCTTCACAGCGGCGATCTTAATTGTATGCATGTCCATGCGACACACATACAATTAAGATGAACGGCGGAGCAGGGAGAGCTGTGCGCTCCCTGACCCTGCCATACATCACTCTGCAGGCAGCGTGGCAGAAGTGACGTCATCGCGCCGCCTGCCGAGCTTCCTGTTCTTGGCTCCAAATCCCAAAGCACAGGCTATGGGCCGGGAGGAGAGGAGATGCCGGGGAGACGGAAAGG
>JAODAL010043126.1:0-34161 GCA_025379985.1 Phyllomedusa bahiana | reverse complement strand
ATACCTCTGAATTCATTACTACACCACCCGTGGTCCCACATCTGTCTTGGATCACATCCTTCACGTCATTCATCCTCGGCTCATCACCCTCGTCTTCTCTCTTCATCCTCCACTTTAGTATCGTCAGATCTTCACTCGATGTGACAATATGTGAACAGATTCAGTAGAGCAACAGATCGACATAAGAGACCCCCAAATGTCTATGAGCCCAATCTGTGACTGTGCAGGAGGTCCACACCCCGTAATACGATGTGTATAGGGCTCATCTACCTGAGATTCCCTGGTGACGTCCATCACTTCTGCTTCATCCTCAACCTTAATATCAATCAGATTTTCCCCCCTAAAGAGACAAAAACCATGAAATAAGTGCAGTTGTTCCATTCTTGGACATGATTTAGAGGAGATTTCAGACCCTTCAGTAACCTGAAGATTCTCTGGACATATCCCGCTGACAGTCCCTGGGAATACAGAGGACAGGGACATCTCTCTGCTGGATTTCTCCTACTGGATCCATCTGTAGGGAGCACACAGTGATGGATACATGAACCGTGGTGTATCTGTCTGAGTGACAGAGCGAGAGAGAAAGAGAGAGAAAAAGAGAGAGAGAAAAAGAGAGAGAGAAAAAGAGAGAGAGAAAAAGAGAGAGAGAGAGAGAAAAAGAGAGAGATAGATGAAAAAAGGACAGGAGAGAGAGTTGAGCTGTCACTCCCTGCCGCGTCCCTTAACACCTCTCACCTGTTTATTTCAGCTGGCCTGTGATCCTCCATATGACCTCCTGAACAGATCCCTGTGTCCTTCTATGTACACCCACTCCTCCACGGAGACTAGACAGCGACATCCTGACACCTTATATGAACCTGACAACACATTATCCATCATCATCCATACCCATCATCCTGTGTTATGTATAACGTCCCACATTTCCCCTCACTCTCATCATCCAGACCCATCATCCCCTGAGTATGTATAGGGAATGTCCCAGCATTCCCCTCACCTCTCATCATCCAGACCCATCATCCCCTTTGTATGTATAAAATGTCCCAGCATTCCCCCTCACTCTCATCATCCAGACCCTTCATCCCTGTAATTATGTATAAATGTCCCAGCATTCCCTCTCCCTCACCAGTCAGCAGCTCATGATCTGGTGTCAGGTCTAGATCTTCTGTATCTGTGAATGAGGTGGAGGCTTGGGCTCTGGGTGCAGCTGCCATCCCTCCAGACACACGGGGGGCCACAACACTCACCAGACGACTTCTCACTACTGTGTAATCCTGTGTAATGGGAGACACGATCACTACATAGATTCAAAAACCCCTCACCTTTCCCACATTCACCTGTTACGGGTAGAGAGAAGAGCGGGGTATGTGAGACTCTCCCTTTCCCCATTCCCAAGTAGTTTTTTCCCGGGGTGAGGTCAAATACCCTGGGGCCTGAGGTTCCCCTCCTTGTCCACCCTTTGGGGGGGGTCATTGTAAAAAAGGGCCCATTGTCTTTGCTGTGAGAGCCCCGGATTGGGAAACTAAAGACGAGGAAAACCGGGAAAAGATCACACTTTATTAACCTCTAAAATGTACTATATTTTACCTCAATATGCGGATGCCCCGTCCCAGGACAGGGCTGGAACAGATAATGAACCCCTTTAAGGGGCGGGAGTTCTTCTCCCGGTGATGTAATATCTATTATTACCAAATCTCACAAAAGTAAGGGGGGAAACCTGAGTACTGACCTTGATACAATGTAAAAGTGTGTTTTAGGTTGTATCACATTTTTAAATTAGGTTCCTCAAAAAAAAGTAAACAGCCATCAATGTTAAATCGGGCAAAAAAATTTTAAGTCACCATGACCGAAAAATTAAAGAAACCCCCCTAAGTGAAAAACAAAAAAGGGATCCCCCTTAAGTGAAAATGGACAAATTGTTCCCAAAGTGTCAATATTCTGTGGCCACCATTATTTTGCAGCACTGCCTTAAAGGGGATTTATCACTTCATCAGTTGGTCTGTTTTCTTTTAGTTTCGTTTTCTTAGTTCCTCAAATCCAGGGGTGTTGCTTCACCTCCCAACTGGGAGTTTCTTAACTGAAGGGGGATGATATCATCCCCCCCTTCACTGTCTGTGCCGCTCCTGAGTCAGTGTTTATGGAGAGCATGGGAGTGTTATAGCAGAGCCCTGGCTGCTCCCCCACTCCCTGTCTGATAATCCAGTCAACATGTCACTGTGTCTGTTCCTCTCCCATGGCAGTGTTATCAGCTGTGGGAGCGATAAGTAGTGCCTGCTGCTCCCCCTCCCTGTCTGCATACCAGTCCAACATGTCTATGTTCTGTCCTTCCCTAGGCGTGTTATTAGTAGTCTGGTGATGGATAGCAGATGCCCTCGCTGCTCCCCAGCCCACTTCCTGTCTGTATACCAGTCCACATGTCACTGTGTCTGTCACTCTCCACCTAGGCATGTGTTATAGTAGTGGAGTGGAAACCTGCACCTGCTGCTCCCCCCTCCTGTTGCATTTTCCAGTCTCCACAGTCACTGTGCATGTCCTCGCCTAGGCAGTGTTATTTTGTGAGTAGTGGGAGTGGTAGTAGAGCTCTGCTGCCCCCCTCCCTGTCTGACATACCAGTCCACATGTCACTACTGTGTTGATCCTTCTCCTACTGAGTGTTATTTTGTAGTGGGAGATGGATAGCAGAAAGTGTCTGCTCCCCTCCCTGTCTGCATTACCGTCACTGTGTACTGTGTCTGTCACTCTCACCCTAGGCAGTGTAAATAGTAGTGGAGTGGATGGTAGTAGAGCCCTGCTGCTCATCCTCCCTCCTGTCATTTACCAGTCCACTTGTCACTGTGTTGTCCCTGCCTGGGCTGTAATGTAAGTAGTGGAGTGGATAGAGAGCCCTGTGTCCCCTCCCTGTTGTCATACCAGTCCACATGTCCTGTGTCTGCCTTCCCTGGGCAGTGTTTTTTAGTAGTGGGAGTGATAGGAGCCTGATCTCCTCCCTCTGTCTGCTTAACCAGCTCCACATGTCACTGTGTCTGTCCTCTCCTAGGCATGTTATAGTAGTGGAGTGGATAGTTTAAGCCCATGCTGCTCCACCTCAGCTACTGCATACAATAGTCACATGTCACTGTGTCTGTCCTCTCCCTAGGAAAAGTGTACTTATGTGAGAGGGGGTATTGCAGAGCCCTGCTGCTCCTTCCCTCACCTGTCTGAAAATTATCACATGTCACAGTTGGTCTGTCCTTCTGCAGTGTTATTTTGTGTAGTAGGTAGGGGTTGTAGATTGCACTGCTGCTTCCCACCTAGTTGCATACTCAGTCCCCCTGTCACTGTGTCTGTCCGCTCCTGGCTGAGTTTTTTGTGAGTAGTGGGAGTGGATAGCAGAGCCCTGCTGCCCCCCCCCTTCACTGACTGCATACCAGTCCACATGTCACTGTGTCTGTCCTCTCCCTAGGCAGTGTTATTTTGTGAGAGCAGTGGGAGTGGATAGTAGAGCCCTGCTGCTCCCCCCTCCCTGTCTGCATACCAGGCCGCATGTCACTGTATCTGTCCTCTCCCTAGGCAGTGTTATATTGTGTAGTGGGAGTGGATAGTAGAGCCCTGCTGCTCCCCCCTCCCTGTCTGAATACCAGTCCACATGTCACTGTGTCTGTCCTCTCCCTAGGCAGTGTTTAGTAGTGGGAGTGGATAGTAGAGCCCTGCTGCTCCCCCTCCCTGTCTGCATACCAGTCCACATTGTCACGTGTCTGTCTCCCCTAGGCAGTGTTATTTTGTGAGTAGTGGGAGTGGATAGCAGAGCCCTGCTGCCCCACTCCCTGTCTGCATACCAGTCCACATGTCACTGTGTCTGTCCTCTCCCTAGGCAGTGTTATAGTAGTGGGAGTGGATAGTAGAGCCCTGCTCTCCCCTTCCTGTCTGCATACCAGTCCACATGTCACTGTGTCTGTCCTCTCCCTAGGCAGTGTTATTTTGTGAGTAGTGGGAGTGGATAGTAGAGCCCTGCTGCTCCTCCCTCCCTGTCTGCATACCAGTCCACATGTCACTGTGTCTGTCCTCTCCCTAGGCAGTGTTATTTTGTGAGTAGTGGGAGTGGATAGCGGAGCCCTGCTGCCACCCCCCCGTCTGCATACCAGTCCACATGTCACTGTGTCTGTCCTCTCCCTAGGCAGTGTTATTTTGTGAGTAGTGGGAGTGGATAGCAGAGCCCTGCTGCTCCTCCCTCCCTGTCTGCATACCAGTCCACATGTCACTGTGTCTGTCCTCTCCCTAGGCAGTGTTATAGTAGTGGGAGTGGATAGTAGAGCCCTGCTGCTCCCCCCTCCCTGTCTGCATACCAGTCCACATGTCACTGTGTCTGTCCTCTCCCTAGGCAGTGTTATTTTGTGAGTAGTGGGAGTGGATAGTAGAGCCCTGCTGCTCCCCCCTCCCTGTCTGCATACCAGTCCACATGTCACTGTGTCTGTCCTCTCCCTAGGCAGTGTTATAGTAGTGGGAGTGGATAGTAGAGCCCTGCTGCTCCCCCTCCCTGTCTGCATACCAGTCCACATGTCACTGTGTCTGTCCTCTCCCTAGGCAGTGTAATAGTAGTGGGAGTGGATAGTAGAGCCCTGCTGCTCCGCCCTCCCTGTCTGCATACCAGTCCACATGTCACTGTGTCTGTCCTCTCCCTAGGCAGTGTTATTTTGTGAGTAGTGGGAGTGGATAGCAGAGCCCTGCTGCTCCCCCCTCCCTGTCTGCATACCAGTCCACATGTCACTGTGTCTGTCCTCTCCCTGGGCAGTGTTATTTTCTGAGTAGTAGGAGTGGATAGCAGAGCCCTGCTGCTCCCCCCCTCCCTGTCTGCATACCAGTCCACATGTCACTGTGTCTGTCCTCTCCCTGGGCAGTGTTATTATGTGAGTAGTAGGAGTGGATAGCAGAGCCCTGCTGCCCCCCTTCACTGTCTGCATACCAGTCCGCATGTCACTGTGTCTGTCCTCTCCCTAGGCAGTGTTATAGTAGTGGGAGTGGATAGCAGAGCCCTGCTGCTCCCCCCTCCCTGTCTGCATACCAGTCCACATGTCACTGTGTCTGTCCTCTCCCTAGGCAGTGTTATAGTAGTGGGAGCGGATAGCAGAGCCCTGCTGCTCCCCCCCCCGTCTGCTACAGTCCCATGTCACGTGTCTGTCCTCTCCCTAGGCGTGTTTAGTGTGGGAGTGGATGTGGCCTGTGTCCCCTCCCTGTCTATACCAGTCCACATGTCACTGTGTCTGTCCTCTCCCTAGGCAGTGTTATTTTGTGAGTAGGGGGCTTTCTTTGTACTTGAGAACTTTTCTTGTTTCTTTCCTTTCTTCCATTTATAATGTGACACAACCTACCTTTATGCTCCACTTTAGTGTCGGCCGTCTGAATTGCCACATTTTTTGTTTCCATAACTTTACTCTGGTGGTTTGTAAAAGTAATAGCTGTATTGGTGGATTGATCCCCCATCATTTGTGAAATGTTATCAGATGATACTGTTTTTACTGAGGTTGAAGAAGAATGTAAAGCTGGTACGTTACACATAAAGTGTGAGGGCAATAACACCAATTGTGCGGTGCTGCTTGTATCAACTCTGGGCAGAGTTTTCTTCAGTTCAGCTGCAGAAACGCCTTCGTGGTCAATTCTTTGCCTTTTTCTTGGGTTGGTGTCTATCTGGAAAGTACTTGATGTAGAAGCCACACCACCTTCACCGCTGCTCACTTCTAACCATCCTGCAGACTCTCCCATCGACTCCTTGACCAAAGTTGAACATTCTGCAGATTGTTCAAGTGGTGGAAATATAGTGGGGAGTGCATCGGGCAGGAGCCTGTGGGCCGGACTCAGCGGATCATAGGCTTTTGGCTCAAAGTGTTTCGAACAAAGTCTATGTTTGCCCGTTTTTTTGCCTTGTAAAATTTTTGAAATCCACTCGTCCACATTTGGAAAATGTTCTGGGGCCTGCATCAACCATGTCTTGATTTTTTCAGACTTTGTGGGAAAGACGTGCATCCTTATATTTTCCTCTGATTTTTCCCATGTATGCACACACCCCTTTATCACACATGAAGGCATGATGGGATTGGAATCGAAAAAAATGTTCTAAAATAAAACAAATAAAGTAATCCTATGTTATAAATTTTACATTACAAATCAGTCAGCCTCGTACAGGTGAGTTATCATATATAGTCGAGTAGAAGCAGCGTTTTTCATCACAAAAAGGGAGCTGAAAAACCCTTGGGGTGAGTTCACACTGCTTACTGTGTGGTGTATAGCACGCGGCGGGGGTTTTTGAACCATGCAATGTTTAGCGAGTAATTATTCCTACCGGGGTGGGGGGGTGGGGGGGTGCCTGAGCATGCGCCTGTCCCATAGACATGCATTGTCAGCTGCGCGTATACAAACAATTGATCTGATGATTATCTACCCATGTGTACAATACTTTAATATCGGGCGCGCAGGGGGACAACGCGTCATGCATGGCTCTCTATGAGAGCTATGGATTAACCGTAATTGCGGCTCACATTTTGCTGCATATAAAGCCGTATGAACATATGAACTTGGCTTATACTCTAGTCACTGCCGGCGCTGGGATATTGCGGGGGCCCGGGCGCTGGAAGGAGATTACATGAGGGAGGTATCAGGAGATTAGGGTAGAGATGTATGGGGGGGGAGGTTATGGATGGAGATTACATGAGGGAGGTATCAGGAGATTAGGGTAGAGATGTATGGGGGGAGGTTATGGATGGAGATTACATGAGGGAGGTATCAGGAGATTAGGATAGAGATGTATGGGGGTTATGGATGGAGATTACATGAGGGAGGTATCAGGGGATTAGGGTAGAGATGTATGGGGGGAGGTTATGGATGGAGATTACATGAGGGAGGTATCAGGAGATTAGGGTAGAGATGTATGGGGGGACGGTTATGGATGGAGATTACATGAGGGAGGTATCAGGAGATTAGGGTAGAGATGTATGGGGGGGAGTTATGGATGGAGATTACATGAGGGGAGGTATCAGGAGATTAGGGTAGAGATGTATAGGGGGACAGGTTATGGATGGAGATTACATGAGGGAGGTATCAGGAGATTATGGAGATTACATGAGGGGAGGTATCAGGAGATTAGGGTAGAGATGTATGGGGGGGAGGTTATGGATGGAGATTACATGAGGGGAGGTATCAGGAGATTAGGGTAGAGATGTATGGGGGGGACAGGTTATGGATGGAGATTACATGAGGGAGGTATCAGGAGATTAGGGTAGAGATGTATGGGGGGAGGTTATGGATGGAGATTACAGGAGGGAGGTATCAGGAGATTAGGGTAGAGATGTATGGAGGGGACAGGTTATGGATGGAGATTACATGAGGGAGGTATCAGGAGATTAGGGTAGAGATGTATGGGGGGAAGGTTATGGATGGAGATTACATGAGAGAGGTATCAGGAGATTAGGGTAGAGATGTATGGGGGGAGGTTATGGATGGAGATTACATGAGGGGAGGTATCAGGAGATTAGGGTAGAGATGTATGGGGGGGGGAGGTTATGGATGGAGATTACATGAGGGAGGTATCAGGAGATTAGGGTAGAGATGTATGGGGGGACAGGTTATGGATGGAGATTACATGAGGGGAGGTATCAGGAGATTAGGGTAGAGATGTATGGGGGGAGGTTATGGATGGAGATTACATGAGGGGAGGTATCAGGAGATTAGGGTAGAGATGTATGGGGGAGGTTATGGATGGAGATTACATGAGGGAGGTATCAGGAGATTAGGGTAGAGATGTATGGGGGGGAGGTTATGGATGGAGATTACATGAGGGAGGTATCAGGAGATTAGGGTAGAGATGTATGGGGGGACAGGTTATGGATGGAGATTACATGAGGGGAGGTATCAGGAGATTAGGGTAGAGATGTATGGGGGGAGGTTATGGATGGAGATTACATGAGGGGAGGTATCAGGAGATTAGGGCAGAGATGTATGGGGGAGAGGTTATGGATGGAGATTACATGAGGGGAGGTATCAGGAGATTAGGGTAGAAATGTATGGGGGGAGGTTAAGGTAGAGATGTATGCATAGTAGCCAACCCTCCTGTTTTTGGCGGGTCACTCCCGCTAATGGGGGCCGTGTCCCGCCCCCCCCCCCCCCCCCCCGCTTAGGGTGGCATAACCTCCCGCCTCTTTAGAGAGGCAGGAGGTTATCTGTGCACAGAGACATCGGGCAGCGTGCCCTGCAGCCTCTGTCCTGCGCCGCCGCCAGCAATGTTCTCTGGAAGCTGCGAGAGCATTGAGGGGGGGAAGGGGGCGGGGCTTAGCGGGACCCATGAAGCTCCGCCACCTTTCCCCGAGTTTGAAGAACTAGGATGCCAGCAGGACAGGTGAGTGCAGGGATGGCTGTGTGTGTTTGGAGGGGTGTGGCTGATTGTCTGTGAGGGGAGGGGTGTGTGTGCAGTGACTGAGTGCTTGTGAGGGGAGGAGTGTGAAGTAGGTTTTATTATTTTATTGCTACTAGCTATAGGGGCACTGCCTGGCTCATGGGGGGCCATCTGTCTGGATCATGGGGGCCATCTGTCTGGATCATGGGGGCCATCTGCCTGGATCATGGGGGGCATCTGCCTGGCATGGGGGCATCTGCCTGGCATGGGGGGCATCTACCTGGATAAAGGGGGCATCTGCCTGGCATGGGGGCATCTGCCTGGATAAAGGGGGCATCTGCCTGGCTCATGGGGGCATCTACCTAGATAAAGGGGGCCTCTGCCGGGCACGGGGGCATCTGCCTGGCTCGTGGGGGCATCTACCTGGATAAAGGGGGCATCTGCCTGGCATGGGGGCATCTGCCTGGATAAAGGGGGCTTCTGCCTGGATAAAGGGGGTTTCTGCCTGGCATGGGGGCGCTCTGCCTGGCTCATGGGGGCATCTACCTGGATGCATGGGGGCATCTACCTGGATAACGGGGGCATCTGCCTGGCTCATGGGGGCATCTGCCTGGCATGGGGCATCTGCCTGGCTCATGGGGGCATCTGCCTGGCTCAAGGGGGCATCTGCCTGGCTCATGGGGACATCTGCCTGGATAAAGGGGGCATCTGCCTGGCAGGGGGGCATCTGCCTGGATAAAGGGGGCATCTGCCGGGATAAAGGAGGCATCTGCCTGGCATGGGGGCATCTGCCTGGCATGGGGGCATATAACTGGATACAGGTGGCATCTGCCTGGCTCATGGGGGCATCTGCATGGCTCATGGGGACATCTATCTGGATAAAGGGGGCATCCGCCTAGCTATTGGGGGAACTACCTGGCTGTAAGGAGCATCTAAGTGGCTTTTGGGGACACTACCTTGCTATTGGGGGAACTACCTGGCTATTGGAGGCACTACCTGGCTCTTGGGGGCACTACCTGGCTATTGGGGGCACTACCTGGCTGTAAGGGGCACTATCTGGCTATTGGGGACAGCTACCTGGCTAGAAGGGGGGCATTAACCTGACTACAGGAGGATACTACCTGGTTATACCTACCTATTGGGGCACTGTTTGGCGGTATCTCCCAGCTCTTCTGGATGCTAAATAGGCTATCCAACGTCCAAGAAAGCTGGGTGACGCCAAAACCCTAATTTAGCTTTCTTCCAGAGTCATTACACAGTTAGGTGGAGTAGGGTGTGGCTTTTTCGAAGGGGGCGTGGCTTACATGCAAGATGGGCGTGGATATGCAAATTTTTGCCGCAGATCTCCTGCTTTTTTACTTTCAAAAGTTGGCATGTATGGATGTATGGGTGGGGGCAGGTTATGGATGGAGATTACATGAGGGGAGGTATCAGGAGATTAGGGTAGAGATGTATGGGGGGTAAATTTTACCTGTTCTACCCACACGGGAGGGTTATACCAGGGGGTAAAGGACCTGTGGTGACATCACACTGGTCACATGATAGGAAGTGGCCAATAGATTCCTGACTCCTCCCTCCTGTGACTGATCACATGACTGTGACATCATGGAAGGTCCTGTAGTGTATAGAGCACATCGGCCGTACAGCCCACATCATAACATCACCACAGTGCGGGGCCCTACATAGTTCATGGCCCCAATATACACCACAGTGCGGGGCCCTACATAGTTCATGGCCCCAATATACACCACAGTGCCGGGCCCAACATAGTTCATGGCCCCAATATACACAAGTGCGGGGCCCACCTCCAAATAGTTCATGGCTACCCCAATATACACCACAGTGCGGGGCCCTACATAGTTCATGGCCCCAATATACACCACAGTGCGGGGCCCCCAACATATAGTACACATGTGCAGCCCCAATAGTATAAATACACCACCGCGCGGGGCCCTACATAGTACATGGCCCCAATATACACCACAGTGCGGGCCCCTACATAGTTCATGGCCCCAATATACACCACAGTGCAGGGCCCTACATAGTTCATGGCCCCAATATACACCACAGTGCGGGGCCCCTACATAGTTCATGGCCCCAATATACACCACAGTGCGGGGCCCTACATAGTTCATGGCCCCAATATACACCACAGTGCGGGGCCCCTACATAGCTCATGGCCCCAATATACACCACAGTGCGGGGCCCCTACATAGTTCATGGCCCCAATATACACCACAGTGCGGGGCCCTACATAGTTCATGGCCCCAATATACACCACAGTGCGCGGCCCCTACATTGTTCATGACCCCAATACACACCACAGTGCGGGGCTCCTACATAGTTTATAGCCCCAATATACACCACAGTGCGGGGTCCTACATAGTTCATGGCTCCAATATTTCATGGCTACCAGATACACCACAGTGCGCGGCCCCTACATAGCTCATGCTCCCAATATACACCACAGTGCAGGGCCCCTACATAGTTCATGGCCCCAATATACACCACAGTGCGGGGCCCCTACATAGTTCATGACCCAAATATACACCACAGTGCGGGGCCCCTACATAGTTCATGGCCCCAATATACACCACAGTGCGGGGCCCCTACATAGTTCATGGCCCCAATATACAGCACAGTGCGGGGCCCCTACATAGTTCATGGCCCCAATATACACCACAGTGCGGGGCCCCTACATAGTTCATGGCCCCAATATACACCACAGTGCGGGGCCCTACATAGTTCATGACCCCAATATACACCACAGTGCGGGGCCCTACATAGTTCATGGCCCCAATATACACCACAGTGCGGGGCCCCTACATAGTTCATGGCCCCAATATACACCACAGTGTGGGGCCCCTACATAGTTCATGGCCCCAATATACACCACAGTGCGGGGCCCCTACATACACCACAGTGCAGGGCCCCTACAGAGTTCATGGCCCCAATATACACCACAGTGCGGGGCCCCTACATAGTTCATGGCCCCAATATACACCACAGTGCAGGGCCCCTACAGAGTTCATGGCCCCAATATACACCACAGTGCGGGGCCCCAACATATTTCATGGCCCCAATATACACCACAGTGCGGGGACCTACATAGTTCATGGCCCAAATATACACCACAGTGCGAGAACCTACATAGTTCATGGCCCCAATATACACCACAGTGCGGGGCCCATACATAGTTCATGGCCCCAATATACACCACAGTGCGGGGCCCTACATAGTTCATGGCACCATGACGGAACTATATAACTATGTTCTACATCCCCGGATACCACCGTCCATATAGATATATATACATATACCTACCTGTAAGGATATGTATACCTACCTTATACATCACAACTTATTGATTGCAAAGCGGGACACATCAGGCCACACCTCTGAACACACCCAAACAAATGGCGTCACGTCTCTAACCATACTCCACCTTACAGAATCATACCCTGCTCCCTCCAGCAGACCAGGGCCAACTGGGGTCTGTAAATATGTATTTATATAAAGTAATGTATTGAATATACAGAAATCCATACAAGTAGCTGTAAGACAATGTTCTGTGGATGAGACCACATAAATGTCGTACAGTGACAACATAATACAAGGAGCAAATATAAACCTAATGTTACTGATGAAACCAAGAATGAATTTATCAATGGTACCAAAACATTATGACCACATATCACCACCAAATAGTGACTGAATTATACCACCATATAATGACTGAATAATGCCACCACCGCATAGTGACTGAACACTACTGCTTCACCATGATCACATAACACCACCACATAGTTATCACGGCGCTCGGCGCCGCGGCCGTCCCCCTGCGCTCACGGGGTTCGGCGCGGGTGCCGCGGCTGCCCGCAGCCGTGGTCCTTCTGCTCTGGGGCTGGAAACCCCGTACTTACCAGTCCCCGCTCCTGTCTCCAGCGCTGACAGCCGCCGTGCGCGTGCCCGTTGCTTAAGGCGCGCGACGGCTGGACTGGATTTAAAGGGCCAGCGCGCCGTTAATTGGTGATTGACGGCCGCTGGTCCTATTTAAGGTTTACGCCCCCAGCAATCCTTGCCAGTTTGTTGGTGTGCTTACCTAGTGTCTAGAGAGTATTGCTGTTCTGTCCTGATTACCCGTGTACCAGTCCGCCTGCTTACGTTTCCTGATCTTGCCTGTTTGCCGCCTGCCCTGACCGTCTGCCTGCCTCTGACCACGAACCTCTGCCGCCTGCCCTGACCTTCTGCCTGTCCCCGACTACGCCTCCGGATTACGTTTCTGTACCTCGTAGTACCCCGGCCGCCATCGCAAGCAAGTCATGTCAGGGGTAACGACCTGGTAGCCTCACGCCGCAGCAAGTCCATCCCGCTTTGCGGCGGGCTCTGGTGAAAACCGGGGGCTACTTAGATCCAGTTCCCTGGCGTGGCTTAGCTATCACCGGTTGCGTTGGCCCAGCGGATCCACTCCTGCGTTACAGTACAAACTGGCCATGGATTCCTCCAGGGTACCTCTGCCTGATCTCCGGGACATCACGACTGCTGTCAACGCATCGACCAGCTCGCGACCATGATGCAGAACCTTGCGACCTGTCTGCCTCCACCGGCTGCCACCGCACCTTCATCCGTTGCTCCGGCATCCATTGCTCTACCTGCTCCGGCTTCAGGACCTTCTCTGCATCTGCCATTCCCCTCTCGCTACAATGGAGATCCCAAGAAGTGTCGACGGTTCATCAGCCAGTGCTCCATCCACCTCGAGATGATGGGGCACCAATTCCCTACAGAGCGAGCCAAGGTGGCCTTCATTATCAGTCTCTTGTCTGGAATAGCCTTGGCGCGGGCCACGCCACTATGGGATCGAGGGGATCCTCTGACAGCGGACCTCCAAACCTTCCTCCGGGGGTTCCGCACAGTCTTCGAGGAACCAGGCCGTACTTCTTCGGCTGCCGCGCACTGCTCCGGCTTCGTCAGGGCGACACCACAGTCGGTCAGTATTCGGTGCAGTTTCGCACTCTCGCTTCAGAGCTGGACTGGAATAACGAAGTGTTGGTGGCGACATTCTGGCAAGGCTTCTCAGGGCGAATCAAGGACGAGCTCACCGCTCGGGATCTACCAGCAGCGTTGGATGACCTAATCCATTTAGCCACCCGCGTGGATCTTCGCTTCGCCGAAAGGCAACAAGAGCTTCGCCTTCAACGGGAAACCGTCCGTCCACGCCGTTTCCCCCGTTTGGCCCCCACGTTCCAGCGGTCACCACTTCCTCCTCCGATGGTCTCTGAAGAGGAACCTATGAGACTTCCGGTTCCGGCGCGCACATGAGCGGTCGCACGGAGTGAGTGCTCCCGCTCCGACCCGCCGAACAACAGCGCTCCCCGCCACCCTCGGGACAGTAAACGGCACTTATTAGTGCCAGAACAATTCCTCCGTATCCGGTGCTCGGAACGGAGCCTATTGCAGCCGCGGGGAGCCGGGATTCAGCTGCAGCAGCACAGCCGGCCAGAGTGTGCGGCTCAAAGCAAGATGGCGCCGGACCCGCCGCGCTCCACGAGGAGCGGCCGCATCATCGCCCATACCGCAGCCCCGCAGCAACCCCGGATGGCAGACGGTAGGGAAGAGGAGGGAAGCATGGAGGACCGCTGAGAGCAGTCAGACGCTGAGAGGCAGCTGCATACCGGGGACATGGAGGAGGCAGGCCATATGAGCCCACCAAACGCGGTCAGTGAGGGGGGACAAGCCACAACAGAGAGCCAGGGAGAGCAATCAGCTTGGGACACTGAAAGCCCTGCTCCAGATGCTCCTTTGCAACAGCGCGCTTCTAAGGCTCAGAAGGGGATACAAAAAAGCACCGCAGGGGCAGCGGCTGCTGTCCATGCAATGCAGCAGGACCCCTCTCTTCTAAACCCCCACACCGTGGCGCCTCAACAGAATACAGGGCCTGCTATCATGTCCCCTGCAATGCTGGAGGATGCAGAAGAACGTGTGCCAGGGCTAGAAATCTCATGTAAATCTCTGACGGTGGCTGTAGCGAAGATGTTAGTACCTGAATTAATGGCTTCTTTGGAATTAGCAGTTGCAAGATCAGTATCTGACGCTATAACGTCGGCTTTATCCTCTGTCAAGACCGACGTAGATAAACACAAGGTCCAACTAGCGGATCTAGAGGAAAGAACAAATGGAGTAGAGGATGACCTCCTAGATGTAAGAAGCTCCATGGAGAGACTGCTTAAAAGAACGGATTATCTCGAATTTAAAGTCGAAGATTTAGAGAATAGATCTCGCAGGAATAATGTCCGCATCATAGGGCTGAATGAGGACATCTCGCAACAAGCCTTACCTAAAATGGGTGCAGAGGAGATCCCAAGGATTCTGGGTCTGGAGAGCCGATTGAAAGTGGAGAGAGCCCATAGAATTGGCCCCCCACGGGTGCCAACCAAGGATGACAGACGACCACCTCCGAGAGCTGTGATCGTCCGCTACCTGGATTATGCGGAAAAAGCGGCCCTGATGCAAGCCTACCGCTCTAAAGGGAACACCTTAATATATAAAGGACAAACCTTACTACTCTTCTCAGACTACTCTGCGGAGGTATCAAGAAAAAGGAGAATGTTTTCTTCGGTGTGCTCCACTCTGGTCAAGAAGCAGATCCGCTTCAATTTGCAATTTCCGGCGATTCTCAAAATAATGCCAGACCAGGGTGCTCCTGTTATGTGCCACACTTCGGAGGAAGCGGAGGCCTTCTTGGAGGGTCTTCCCAACAGAGGGGACAATCCGGACGTACAGCATCACTCATTTAACAAAGAGACGAGTCGGAGGGACTTCCAACAATATTCTAGAGAAAGGAGAAATGCAAGAAGTGCTGATGATGCGACTACATGGAGACGTCGCCGGTCGCCGAGGAAGAGATGAGTTGCAAAATTGTTGGGACTATTTAGTGAAGGGGAAGCTCCTTTATGAGGACTTGCGAATAATAGTCTGTATGCATAATTACTTGTGAATCTGGGTCAGCTTTAGGCACAGCAGAGGGGGGTTATTCCACATGTTCGGGGGAGGGGCTTTGGTAGATAGTGCAAAGCAAGTTATAGGAGAAAAGTTATGCTGTGATGTTTAGATCTCCTCACTGTTTTTTTTTGGCGGGAACGCATTGTGACAGAAATGGGTGGGAAGGCACACTAGGGTCGCGCTGTGAATAAGTTCGCGTGGTTTTGCAGAACGAGAGGGAGGCAGGGTCGGGCGGGAGGGGTGAGGATAGCGAAATTCGCCTCACGTTTTAGGTGCGAAAAAAGAGAAGTCCACAAGGAAGAGAAAGGAATTTCCTAGGGTGTTGGGTGTCGCTAGTTATCTCAAGGGTTTGTTCCGGGGAGGGAGGGCAGTTACTCTCGTGACCTAGGTATAGTGATTTCAGTATTCTTGGGACACCAGCAATTAAAATGCGGATAGCGTCATGGAACGTTAAAGGTCTGCGCTCGCCCCAAAAAAGGATGTTGATATTACGTCATCTAAAGAGGCTCAGGGTGGATGTGGCCCTCTTGCAGGAGACCCATCTAGTGGAAAGAGACTTAGTTCGCCTCAAAAAGTTGTGGGTAGGAGAAGTGAAAGGATCAGAGGCAGTGGACGGCAAGGCGGGTGTGGTTGTTTTACTGCATAAAAATTTTCCAGGCAAGATACTGGCTGTGGACACAGACAGTGGGGGGAGATTCATTAGCTTACAGATAGAATCATCGGCAGGCACGTTTAATCTGGTGAATGTGTATGCGCCAAATGCGCCGGACAGGAAATTTTTCGGAAAATTGGAATCCAAACTGGTCCAGATGTCTGAGGAGGGGATTATATTGGGAGGGGATTTTAACTGTGTCATGAGTGAGCTGGAGGACAGAAGGAGAGCAAATAGGGCTAAACCAGTCAAACCCACGAGAAACAGCCTTTTGCACAATTTGGCTGAAAGCTTAAGCTTGTCTGACACATGGAGGGCACTAAATCCAGCGGAGAGAGAGTTCACTCACTTTTCTCATGCACATGACTCCTGGTCAAGGCTGGATTACTTTCTGGCCGACTCTAAGATGGTGGGCAGAGTAGAATCGGTAGACATAGGGGATCTGGTGATTTCTGATCATGCGCCGGTGGTTATCTCTTTGCGTGAGTTCTTTCCCAAAGGAACAGATATCATCTGGAAATTGCCCCCATCCCTATTGGGTGACGACCAATTTAAAGACCTCCTAGTTCAATGGTGGGGGGAGTATGAGAAAGACAACGAGGAACACAAGCAGTCTCCTGCTTTGTTTTGGGATGCTGGAAAGGCGGTGTTAAGGGGAAAGATCATGTCCTACATGGCAGCAAAAAAAAGAATAATACGACAGTCCTTGGGCAAGGCAGCTTCCTCCCTGAGAACGACATACACCACCTACTTATCGGACGCATCAGTAGAAAACAAGGGTAAATGGGTAGCGGCTAAGGAGGCTTTCGAGATGCAGCAAAAAAGGGAGGAATCTTTGAGGTATGATCAGTTCAGGGCATCCCTTTTCAAATTTGGCAACAAGGCAGGCAAACTACTGGCAAACTTGGCCAAAGGGAGAAGGGGAGCCACAAACATCATGGGGCTCAAATCTGAGGGGGGGGAGTTGGTTAGGGATCCCAAGAACGTCAATGACATTCTGCGTGGTTATTATCAAGGCCTGTACACACAATCCGACTTTGACATATCGAAGGGGGAGGACTTCCTACAACAGATCTCTATGCCTACGCTTTCACAACACGATAGAGAATTCCTCAATTCAGAAGTGGGGGAGGAGGAACTGGCGGAGGTAATTAAAAATTTACCATCTAATAAAGCTCCGGGGCCTGATGGTCTGCCTGGAGAAGTGTACAAGGTTCTGCAAGGGGCGTGTGTGGAGACCCTGAGGTCAGTTTTTGGGAACGTAATCAGTAGGAAGACGATGCTACAGTCGGGTGACACAGCCTATATAAAGGTGCTACACAAAAAGGGAAAGGACCCGACCGCCCCGGCATCTTATAGGCCCATCTCCCTGATCAATCAGGATGTCAAGATTTTCTCGAAAGTCTTGGCCAACAGATTGGCGGTACTAATGCCGAAGATCATTGGGGAGCATCAAATGGGCTTCATTCAGGGGCGTTCAGGGGTCAAAAATATTAGGACTGTGATCTCAGTGCTGGAGTCGGTGGAGAATAGCAAATTGGGCACACATACTCCAGCGTTGTTAGCGATCGACGCGGAAAAAGCGTTCGACAACGTTAATTGGAAATGGCTAGGACTGGTCTTAGATAAAATAGGAATCAAGGGGTCTTTCCGAGATTATCTAGAAGCCATGTATAAAGCTCCCCAGGCTAAGATCCACACCCCCGGCTTTCTGTCTGCCCCAATTCAGCTACAAAAAGGACCGAGGCAGGGTTGTCCCTTATCGCCATTGTTATTCAATATTGCACTGGAGCCATTGGCTATCCACCTGATTAGATCCACAATATACCGAGGGATAAAGGTAGGAAAGATGGAACAGAAACTAGTATGTTTTGCGGATGACTTGCTATTATTTCTTGATGACCCGAATAGTCAGGTAGTAAAGATTCTCGAGTCCCTGGAGGATTTTGGGACATTTTCGGGCTTCCGAGTTAATAGGGAAAATGTCAACTGTTACAATTAGGCTCAAGGGCCGAGGTCTTGCACAAGTCTATGGGGGTAGAAGTGGCCAAATCACATATCACCTACTTAGGGATTAAAATTGGTTTTCGTTCAGCTATGATCTATAATCTTAATTATATCCCCCTGTTTGCAAAAATAAAGTCGGAGTTGGATAGGTGGATGGATCTTCCTCTCTCGATAATGGGCCGAATTCAGCTTATTAAAATGATAAGCTTTGCCAGGTTACTCTACCCAATCCAAAATATCCCTGTTCTGATCAAGCACAAAGATGAAAGCTCCCTCCGAGCGTCCTTTGTCCGATTTATCTGGCAGGGGAAACAGCCGAGAGTGGGTTTCAAAAAACTGACAGTTGGGAGAGGTCAGGGTGGGGCACAGCTGCCAAATATCAGACTATACAACCTTGCGGCGATGTGGCGCCACGCTAGAGACTGGCTTTTAGACTCGAATCACTTCTCTAATGTAGGTCTGGAATCTCAGTTGGCAGCACCCTGGTCTTTGGTAGCTTTGATCCATCTTCCTTTTAGAAGTCACCCCCAGGAGGTAAAGAGAAGTATTATCCTAAGGGATACCCTCGCTACATGGAGACATGTACGTAAGCTTTTTGGTAGACCGATGCATATTTCACCCTTTTTTCCACTGTGGGAATCGCCCTCATTTAGAGCAGGCATGGAGAATTCTTTGTTTCACAAATGGAGGGAGAAGGGCATTATGCACCTGTGTGATATAATGTCTAGCAAGGAGGGTGAGTTATTATCTTGGGAGCAACTCAACGAAAAATTTGGTTTGGGCCAGAAACAGATATTCCAATATTTACAGGTTAAAAATTTCTGCAAGTCCAAGGTGGCTAATCTGAGAGCAATAGGTGAGACTGAAGGTTTTATGGATCTTTGGAAGATAGAAGGGTCGAGAGGCTTGTTGTCCAGGATATACAACATCATACATAGATCAGAAACATTAGGAATATCCCAAGTTATGTTTAAATCTTTGGAAGCAACACTGCAAGATGTAGACCTCTCTAGAAAGATTCTGAAAGGAATGGACATCGTTAAACAGGCCACGACCAATGTGCAATGGAGGGAGTTGTTGTTCAGAATTGTTCATAGAGCCATTTATGCATTCAACATCCCGTATAAGGCCAACTCTCAATACCTGACAAAATGTCCTAAATGTCAGCTGGACAAGGCGGACTTGTTTCATTGCCTTTGGTCGTGTCCAGATATAGTGCTCACATGGAGGAGTGTGGTGTCTTTGGTGAAGGACATCTGGAAGGTTGACATTCCCTTGACGCCTCAGAGTCTCTTATTTCACTATATAGTAAAGGAAATCAGGGGAGAGGATGCAAAAGAGATTCTGGTGACTGATAAAGGGATACATGTCCTGCTGTTAGCAGTAAAACGCTGTATCCTGAGACACTGGATCAAGCCGTCGTTGCCAGACATGGTAGAGATTCTAGAGTGCCTCAGAGGCATGTTTTTTATGGAACGTCTGGATACAGAAAGGGATAAGGATAGGTGCTCTAAGAAGTTTTACAGGAAATGGAAGCCCTATATTACTAGCACTTTCAGTACTCATGAGATAAGGGAGTTGATGGAGCCCTTTAGATACACGGAATTTTACCTGACAGAACAGTTGAAGGGTACACTGGGAAGACTGGAGATCGATACCTAGGAAACATGAGAGTATAGTTGGGGTAGTTGTTCTAGGGGGGTGGTGGGAGGGGGACTAAGGGAGAAAATATGAAAATCCAGAAGCAGGGATCTAATTGGATGTTTTCATTGAATGTCACTCTTTTCTCACTGTAACTGTATATAACTTATATAAAAGTATTGTTGTTATGTTCTGATCTGGACAACTTGTGAAGTGGAACAAGATGTCCCAAAAGATATTTGTGTTTGTAACTGTGATCTGCTTCTGTGAAATAAAACATTTAATAAAAAAAAAAAAGAGGAACCTATGCAAGTCGAGAGAGCCCACCTGTCCCAGGAGGAACGTTCTCAGCGTCGTCTGAAGCAGCTCTGCTTCTATTGTGGCGGTTCTAGCCATTTCATTGGGGACTCTCCGGTGCGCCCTGGAAACTTCCGCACCTAGGGCTCGTAGGAGAGGCGACCCTAGGTGTCAGAGCGGCCTCTCCCCGTCTGACCATGCCCGTATATATTGGTGCTTCTCCGGACAGCACCTTTCAGGCCACCGCTTTTATTGATTCTGGATCGGCAGGAAACTTCGTAAGCCATGAACTTGTGACCGGGGTTTCGTCGTCCCTTGATTCCGTTGCAGAAACCTATGTTTGTCTCCTCGGTCAGTGGCGAATGCCTAAAGGACGCTATCCACTTCCGTACTGCCCCCCTCTTCTTGCAGATTGGGGCCCTTCACAAGGAGACGTTACAACTCCTTGTCCTGCCTCGTTCCTCCTCGGAAATCCTTCTGGGCCTCCCATGGCTGCAGGACCATACCCCGACTCTGGATTGGAGTACAGGTGAAGTCATGCGTTGGGGCTCCGCATGTCACTCACGTTTCCTGTCTAAACCGCAGCTCGTCCCTCAGGTTGCCTCCCTGAAGTCTGCCAGGCCTCCTCCGGGTCTACCTACGCCATACTGGGACTTTGCGGATGTCTTTTCGGAAAGACAGGCCGAAACGCTTCCTCCGCACCGGCCTTATGACTGTTCCATTGACCTGCAACCTGGCTGTACTCCTCCCAGAGGCCGGGTTTACCCCCTCTCCGTCCCGGAGACAAAGGCGATGTCTGAATACATCAAGGAGAACCTCCACAAAGCTCAATTCGTAAGTCCTCGTCTCCGGCGGGAGCTGGCTTCTTCTTCGTGGAGAAAAAGGACGGGTCTCTCCGGCCCTGCATCGACTATCGGGGCTTAAATAAAATTACTATAAAAAATCGCTACCCTCTGCCCTTGATATCGGAACTCTTCGACCGCCTGCGGGGCGCAAAAATATTTTCCAAGCTGGATCTACGCGGTGCTTATAATTTAATTCGTATTCGAGAAGGCGATGAATACGCGGGATGGCATTTAATACGCGGGATGGCCATTTCGAGTACTTGGTTATGCCATTCGGTCTCTGCAACGCTCCTGCTGTATTTCAGAACTTTGTCAACGAGATCTTCCGGGACCTACTCTACAGCTGTGTTATTGTCTACTTGGATGATATTCTAATCTTTTCTCCGGATCTCGTAACTCATCGCCACCACGTCCGCCAGGTCCTCAGGCGACTTCGCACCCAGAAGTGTCTCTTTGAACGTACCAGCTTACCCTTCTTAGGGTACATCATCTCTGATAAGGGCCTCCAGATGGATCCTCAAAACTCTCCGCAGTGTTGCAGTGGCCAGAACCAGTGGGCCTTCGGGCCATTCAACGATTCCTGGGGTTTGCCAACTATTATAGACAATTTATTCCACACTTCTCTACGCTTGTGGCTCCCCTGGTGGCGCTAACTAAGAAGAATGGCAATCCCAAGTCCTGGCCCCCAGAAGCGCAAGAAGCCATAAATAGTCTCAAATCGGCATTCACGTCTGCTCCGGTCTTGTCTCGCCCGGACCCGAACCGCCCATTCATTCTGGAGGTGGATGCTTCCACGGTGGGTGCCGGTGCTGTCCTCCTGCAGAGATCCCCCTCGGGTAAAATGTAAACGTGTGGTTTTTTTCTCCAAGACTTTCTCTCCTGCCGAGAAAAATTATACCATAGGGGATCGCGCGTTACTGGCCATAAAGTTGGCTCTGGAAGAATGGCGTCACTTGTTGGAGGGGGCTCGTCACTCTATTGACATTTTCACCGACCATAAAAACCTCTTATATCTGCAGTCAGCTCAACGCTTGAATCCCCGGCATGCCAGATGGTCGCTCTTTTTTGCCCGCTTTAACTTCCTGCTACACTTTCGGCCAGCCGGGAAGAACGTCAAAGCCGACGCTCTATCTCGTGCCTCGGATACGGTGGGTCTTGAGTCTCCTCCACAGCACATAGTCCCTCCTGAATGCCTCGTCGCGGCTGCCCCCGTGGATCTTCAACATCTGCCCCCCGGGAAGACGTATGTGCGCCCTGCCTTGCGGCCTAGAATCCTGAAGTGGGGACATTCTTCCCGAACAGCTGGGCATCCTGGAGTCCATAAGTCTCTACAGCTGGTCTCCCGCTACTACTGGTGGCCAACTCTTGCTCAAGATGTCAGGGACTTTGTGCTGGCGTGCTCCTCCTGTGCCCAAAATAAGGTTCCTCGCCTCAAACCCGCGGGCCTTCTTCAGCCTCTCCCTGTGCCGGAAAAACCCTGGACCCATGTCGCCATGGACTTTGTCAGAGATCTCCCACCCTCATCTGGGTGGTGACCGATCATTTCTCGAAAATGGCTCACTTTATCCCACTGCCTGGGTTGCCCTCTGTCCCCCAGCTGGCCCAACATTTTTTCCATCACGTTTTCCGCTTGCATGGTCTCCCGTTGCACATTGTCTCTGACAGGGGAGTCCAGTTTATCGCAAAATTTTGGAGGGCTCTGTGCTGTCAGTTGCAGATTCAGCTGGATTTTTCATCTGCATACCACCCTCAAACTAACGGGCAGGTAGAGAGGGTTAACCAGGTGTTGGGCACCTACTTGCGGCACTTTGTGTCCGCTCGTCAAGATAACTGGTCCGATCTTCTCCCCTGGGCAGAGTTTTCTTATAACTCTTTAGACTCGGAATCCGCTGGGGCCTCCCCCTTTTTTGTCGTCTTCGGGTTACACCCCCGCCCACCTCTCCCTCTAGCTTCCTCGTCTCTTGTCCCTGCCGTGGATTCCCAAGTAAAGGACATCAAGGCTCTCTGGCAACTAACACGACAGGCCTTGCTACGAGCTTCTGCCCGCACCAAGTGTCAGGCTGACAGGTATCGTAGGCCCCCGTCCCTATTTGAGCCAGGTGACAGGGTTTGGTTGTCCGCGAAGTACATCCACTTTAAGGTGCCCAGCTACAAGTTGGGTCCCAAGTACTTGGGCCCTTTTGTGGTACTTCGGCGACTGAACCCAGTCTCCTATAAGGTCCGCTTGCCCCCGACTCTACACATCCCGAACGCGTTTCACGTGTCACTCCTCAAGCCGGTGGTGCTGAACCGCTTCTCCCGTAGATCTGTCTCGCCTTCTCCTGTTGTGAATACAGATAACATCTTTGAGGTCAAGGAGGTGCTGGCGGAGAAGACAGTGAGGGGGAAGCGGTTCTTCCATTATGACTGGAAGGCTTTCGGTCCGGAGGAGCGCTCATGGAACCTGAGGCCAACCTGTCCCTGATCTCCTCTCTAAATTCCAAAGGAGGAGGGGGAGAGCTAAGGGGGGGAGAGAGTGTCACGGCGCTCGGCGCCGCGGCTCGCCGCGGCCGTCCCCCTGCGCTCACGGGGTCCGGCGCGGGTGCCGCGGCTGCCTGCAGCCGTGGTCCTTCTGCTCTGGGGCTGGAAACCCCGTACTTACCAGTCCCTGCTCCTGTTTCCAGCGCTGACAGCCGCCGTGCGCGTGCCCGTTGGACTGGATTTAAAGGGCCAGCACGCCATTAATTGGTGATTGACGGCCGCTGGTCCTATTTAAGGTTTACGCCCCCAGCAATCCTTGCCAGTTTGTTGGTGTGCTTACCTAGTGTCTAGAGAGTATTGCTGTTCTGTCCTGATTACCCGTTGTACCAGTCCGCCTGCTTCCGTTTCCTGACCTGTTTGCCGCCTGCCCTGACCGTCTGCCTGCCTCTGACCACGAACCTCTGCCGCCTGCCCTGACCTTCTGCCTGTCCCCGACTACGCCTCCGGATTACGTTTCTGTACCTCGCAGTACCCCGGCCGCCATCGCAAGCAAGTCACGTCAGGGGTAACGACCTGGTAGCCTCACGCCGCAGCAAGTCCATCCTGCTTTGCGGCGGGCTCTGGTGAAAACCGGGGGCTACTTAGATTCCGTTCCCTGGCGTGGCTTAGCTATCACCGCTTGCGTTGGCCCAGCGGATCCACTCCTGCGTTACAATAGTGACTGAATAATACCTCAACATCATGACCACATATCACCACTAGATAATACCACATCACAACCACATATCACCAATATCACCACCACATAGTGACTGAGTAATACCAGCACACCATGACCACATATCTCACCACATAGTGAATGAATACTACTGCAACACCATGACCACATATCACCACCACATAGTGACTGAATAGTACTGAAACACCATGACCACCTATTACCACCACATAGTGAATGAATAATACCACCACATAGTGACTGAATAATATCTCCAAACCATGAACACATATCACCACAACATAGTGACTAAATACTACTGCCACACTATGAATACATATAACCGCCACATAGTGAATGAATGATGCCACCACCATATAGTGACTGAACACTACTGCAATACCATGATCACATACCACCACATAGTGACTGAATAATACCAACACACCATGACCACATATCCCCACCACATAGTGACTGAATGCTACTGCCACACCATAACCATATATCACCACCACACGGTGACTGAAAAAATACCCTCAACGGGATGCCCCAAAAATATCCCCAAACCACATGGGGTGACTAAAAAAATACCTTAAACACCGGACCACTTATCCCCCATCCATATTGACGGGAAAAATTTTCCACAACCCCTTTTGACCAAAATATCACCACCCCCAATTTGACTGAAAAACAAACTGAAAACACCATGCCCAAAAACATATCCACCCCACATGGGGGATTTTGAAAAATTTTTAAACAACACCACAAACCCAATCCCCAAACCCACTTTACAGTGAAGGGGGGGAAAGTTTTAAAAAGTATAACAAAAAAGGGAAAAAGAAAGTCACAATGGAAAACCACATGAGATGCTGGGAAAACAACAGTCTGTAAAAACTGGGGACCCCCTCCCAAAGGGGTGTTGATGCAGAATATAAAATTTTTTATTTAAAAAAGGGCCCGATAGCAAGAGCAAAAAGAAAAATTACCATTTTTCTCCCCCCTTTCCGGGCCCAAAAAAAGGGGGGCGACAAAATTTCCAAAGGGGAAGAAGCTCTTAGGGTTCCATTAAAGGAGAGCTACAAGGGTTAAATTTCCCAGCTCCTATGCAGGGGTCGGGAAACGCACAGGATAATGTAGCCTGGCAAAAGATTTTTTTATGACCCAGGGGGGTTGTCACCCCAGGAGACCCCTGGGCACGGGGTGGGTGGGTTTCCCAGGGGGCCCCAAACCCTTTGATACAGAAAGTCGGGCGAATGCTTAACAAGGGGTGTACAGAAAAGTCTTGGCTATCAATGTTGGCTTTTTCCCGTTGGGGGGCCACACCCGCTGTACTCCTCCCAAACAATCCCGGGTTTTTAAAAAACATTTTACCCTCCATCCCCAGGGGAAAAAATTTTGAAATTTCCCCCCTTTATAAATTTTGCAGTAGGGCTTTTTTGTTTTTTAAATTTTGATATATGCAAAAACATGTTTGATTCAGTATTAGGGAGGGTTTAAAATTCAACAAGTCTAAGAAAAAAGAAATCTGCATTTCCCTTCCGGTTGAAATTGCAAAACAGGCCCTTTAAGGTTTTTTCCATGGCCTTGAAAAACCACTTTTAAAAAATCAAATTTTCGGGTATCACAGATTCTTTTTTTTTTTTTGTGGGAAATTTAAAAAAAGCTTTTTCACTTTGGGCCGAGGTGACGATCGCGAAAAGAATTTTGCTTTCTAGGGGAAGCCTGGGGATATTTCATCTAAAAAACTAAGCCCTTCCCCTTTGGGTTTTGAAAAAGGGGCAAATTTTCACACGGTAAAATTGGGGGGCCCGGGGGCCCGGGCAGCCCCCCCGGCCCCAAAACCCAATGCATTACTCGGGGTCAAAAGGCGCCGGGGAAAAAAGAATTAATTTCTCCCCGCACGTCGAAATTTAAAGCCTGGGGGGGTTTGGGGGCGTAACCCATGGGTTCCCCTAATGAAAAACGGGTTGGATTTACTGAAAAGACGGGGTGCTTTTTCCCGCGAATTGAGCACATTTTACGTCCCCGAAAATGCGACGAAACCCGCCCCATTTTAAGGTTGGGGAACATAGCCTAAAAACATGGAAATTATGATTCAGTATTATTTAGGGATTTTTTCTTTAAATTAAATTTTTTTTTATTTTTTTTTTAATATATTAACTTAAAAAATAGCTTTAATGAAATTTTGTATTTTACACACCCAATTATTATAAATTTTTTGTTTTAGCAATTAAAAGTTTTTTTTAAATTTTGTTTTTTAGGGTTGGGGTTTAAAAAAAATGGTTTTTTTTTCTCTTATATAAAGGGCCCTTAAGGGAAAGTTTTTAAAAAATTGGGGGCAGTGCTCTATTGCCCGTCCACTATAAATTTTAAGTCATTTTACTCCTGAAACACGCTTGTGTTTTTTGCTACGTAGATTCACGCAGACAGGGGTTTTTGGGGGAGCGGAAATCCCCGGGGCCTTTGGGTTACAGGTCCCAGCCGAAAGCAGGCCCATCGGGGGAAACCCTCCCAGGAAGCAACCCCAAACCGGACTTCGGGTTTTTAAAGCGACCATTTCCCGGTTCCCCTCTCCCCCCCCGATCATCCGCAGTTAGAAAACCCCAAATTCACCCAGGCAGGATTAAGACAGGGTGAAGCGAAAGACCCCAAAAAAAACCAGGGCGTCCTCTTCCCTTGGCATTCAGGCCCCCTATTTTCCCGGTTTTATTTAAATTTGGGAAGTCCCACGCTAAATTTTTTTTTGAACACCCAAAAACACTTTCTATTCATCTTCAAATAAAATGTGATATTTCATTAAAGGTTTCTTTTTGGATTTTAAAATGGCAGAAACCCATGTTTCCCTTTTTCCCTTTGTGTTTTTTGGGGAAAAAAAAATGCAAACGATGAAAAAATTGACTTTTTCTCATTTATTTGAAAAAACATGCTTTTTTTAAAACACTTAAGGTATTTTCCCTTATATTGAAATTATTAAAAATTTTTTGTTTTAGACTTCACTAACCCCCCAACCTAATGCCCTAAGTCCGGTACATTTTTTTATTAATACATTTTTTGGGCTGGTTAATATCCGTGAACAATCTGGGGGTTTTTAAAACATCAAAGGTTTGTTTTTAAATAATAAAAAAATTCTCCACAAAACCCCCCTTGTGCGACTTCCCCAACAAAGTTAAATTTACTTTTACTTTTTCCTTCCCTTAAGGAATTTTAAAACCTTCCCTCCTGTTGGAATTTTTTTTTGGGTGAAACCCAAGATATGTTTAAACCAGTTTCAAAACATGAAAAATCTTCCCCCCCTGTAAAATTTCTCTTGTGTTAATGGGATATGATTACGGGGGTAAAAAAAATTTTCCCACATTCGGGTACATAAAAAAGGTTTTCTCCTGTGTAAAATTTCTCTTTTTAAAACAAGACCCCATTTTTTCCCCGTAAAAGATTTTTCCCAAATTCTAAACATGAAAAGGGTTTTTCCCTCCTGTTTTTAATTCTTTTGTGTTTAAACTAAAATTTTAAAATTTAAAACGTGTAAAAGATTTCCCACATTCTGAACAAAAAAAAACCCTTCTCTCCTGTGGGAATTCTCTCATTCTTCCCGAGCGTTGATTTCTCTGTAAAAATTTTTTCCAACTTTCTGAAAAATAAAAAAGGTTTTCTTTTCCTTTGTGTAAAACCCCTCATATGTGTAACTAAAAAATGATGTACGTGAAAAGTTTTCCACATTTTTGAAACATGAAAAAGGTTTCTCCCCTGTGTAAATTCTTTTTTTTCCCTAACAAAAGTGATTTATCGAAAAAAATTTTCCCCCACATTCAGAACATAAAAAAAGGCTTCTCCCTTGGGGTGAAATCTTTCTTGGAAAAACCAACTTGATTTCCTGAAAAAATTTTCCACATTCTGAACTTTAAAAAAAACCCTTTCTCTGCTGTGTGAAATTTCTTTTAAATTCTAACAAAGATGTGATTTCTTATAAAACTTTTCCCACATTCAAAAACATAAAAAAATTTTTCTCTGGGTGTAAATTTTTTATCATGTTTTTACTAGATATGATTTACCTGTAAAAGTTTTTCCCCCACATTCTAAACATAAAAAAGGCTTTTTTCCTTTGTGTTTTTTTCTCTGTGAATAAAAAGATTTGGGATTTCTGTTTTTCCCAAAAAATTTTCCCCCCCCATTCAAACATGAAAAAGGGCCTTCCCCCCTGTGTGGGGTTCTTGTTTTAAAACAAGTTTTTGCTTTAAAGTTTAAAGGACTTCCCACTTTCAAACCCATAAAAAATGGCTTCTCCCCTGTGGGGATTTCTCTCGTTATAATAAGATTTTGATTTCTTTTTAAAAAAAAAGATATCCCAAATTCTGAACATAAATAAGGGCCTTCTCTCCTGGGTAAATTCCTCATGTTTTTCAGCTTTGATTTCCCGGGAAAAAAAGGTTTCCCACATTTTTTGCACTTAAAAAAAGGCTTCTCCCCCTGTGTGAACTCTTTTAAAGTGTAACAAGACTTGATTTTTAGTTTAAAAAGATTTCCCACATTTGCACATGAAAAGGCTTCTCTCCCTGTGTAAAAATTCTTCATTCTGCCCAACATGTGATTTTCTTTTTGTAAAAAGGATTGCCCACATGTAAAACCTTTAAAAAAGGCTTTTTCCCCTGGGGTAAAATTTTTCTGTGAAGACTTAAACTTTTTTTTTTTAAACCCCAATTTACCAAAATTTCGCATTTTTGGGGAAAATTTTTCCCCCTTTTTTGGCCTGTACTAGGGGTAACCACTGGGGGGCGTTTCGGGAGAAGGCTCCTCTTTGAGGGTGGGGAATTTTTCGAGGGTCTATACAAATAAAATTGGCCCTGGATGTAAATTCATGTTGGGTTTTTTTTTTTTTTAATTTCCCTTTCCTGAAGAGGGGTGAATAAACCTCTTCTTCTTTTTTATATTTTAGTGAGGAATGGCAGTTGTATTCAAGATCTTTTTTTCCCTTTTTAAAAAATTTAAAAATTTTTTTTAGGGATTTTTTTTTTTAAAGCCACAAAAGATAAATTTTTTAAAAAATTTTTCCCCTTTTTGGGGCAGGAAAACTAAAGAATTTTGAAATTAAAGTGTTTTCCCTGGGCACCCCTTTTCCCCAACTCACAAGACTTTTTGCACTCCTTGTCTCCCGGCTGTGAGGGGTCCCGGCAGTGTTTCCCTATAAACAAAATTTCCCAAGCTTTTATTGCCCAGAGAAGGAGTTAGTTAAAAAGACAAAGAGTTTTCCCTTTTCAGTCCTAAACGCAGATTTTACCTTTTGATTACCGAAAGCAAATCTTTTTTAAATCTAAATGGGTTCACTATAGACCCATTTCCCCTGAGGTGCCCAACACCCTCTGCTTTGTCAGCTAATCGAAAATTTAAAACTTTCCTTCGGGTTACGGGGGTTACCATAAAAAAATCGTGTGCCCCCGGCCAGAGAGCTGAAAAAAAATGTCTTTTAAGACCCATGACTAAAGTAAAACCCTATTGACCAATGTTTTGTAGAAAATGTCAAAAATTTAACAGCCCCTTTTTTTTCGGGAAAAGCAAATATTTGTAGTAAAAAAAAACCCTTTTAAGTTAATTTTGAAAAAACCCAATGATGGTTTCCAGCAAGCCCCCCAAAGGGCCCTTTTTTCCCCATCCACCCTTTCCCGGGAATTTCCTGGGGTTTTGTGCTGGCTTGCTAGGTATGTAAGGTGTGATAGGCTGTCTGCACACATACACTCACCGGCCACTTTATTAGGTACACCATGCTAGTAACGGGTTGGACCCCATTTTGCCTTCAGAACTGCCTCAATTCTTCGTGGCATAGATTCCACAAGGTGTTGCAACGATGCTCAATTGGTACCAAGGGGCCCAAAGAGTGCCAAGAAAATATTCCCCACACCATGACACCACCACCACCAGCCTGAACCGTTGATACAAGGCAGGATGGATCCATGCTTTCATGTTGTTGACGCTAAATTCTGACCCTACCATCCAAATGTCGCAGCAGAAATCGAGACTCATCAGACCAGGCAACGTTTTTCCAATCTTCTACTGTCCAATTTCGATGAGCTTGGGCAAATTGGAGCCTCAGTTTCCTGTTCTTAGCTGAAAGGAGTGGCACCCGGTGTGGGTCTCTGCTGCTGTAGCCCATCTGCCTCAAAGTTCGCCGTACTGTGCGTTCAGAGATGCTCTTCTGCATACCTTGGTTGTAGCGGGTGGCTATTTGAGTCACTGTTGCCTTTCTATAAGCTTGAACAAGTCTGCCCATTCTCCTTTGACCTCTTGCATCAACAACGCAATTCCGCCCACAGGACTGCCGCTCACTGGATGTTTTTTCTTTTTCGGACAATTCTCTGTAAACCCTAGAGATGGTTGTGCGTGAAAATCCCAGGAGATCAGCAGTTTCTGAAATACTCAGACCAGCCCTTCTGGCACCAACAACCATGCCACGTTCAAAGGCACTCAAATCACCTTTCTTCCCCATACTGATGCTCGGTTTGAACTGCAGGAGATTGTCTTGACCATGTCTACATGCCTAAATGCACTGAGTTGCCGCCATGTGATTGGCTGATTAGAAATTAAGTGTTAACGAGCAGTTGGACAGGTGTACCTAATAAAGTGGCCGGTGAGTGTATCTCTCATTGCTGTTATGAGGATAAGGGCCGATTTATGACACAACAGCAAACAGTCCTGCATATGAGCCCTGGAGCAGACAGATGTCACTGCACCTCTGCTAACCCTACTGTGTATGGGGCCCCGGAGCAGACTGATGTCACTGCACCTCTACTAACTAAGCTGCAGCAGCAGAAAAAGCTTCAGTTTTCCTGGCAGTATCAGAATTGGAATCCACTGATTGGTAAAGGGTTGTTTTCTTTGATCAGTCACATTTTGTGCTTCATGGAGTGGAGTGACGTTGGTGTGTCAGGTGAGAAACAGCAGAGAATAAACACCCTGCAACCATTGATGGAAGAACACAAGCTGGTTGGGCCAGCATTATGGTCTGGAGATGTTTGGAGGCTTCTCTGGGCCACTTATCCATGTGAAAGGTGTCCTCCCCCAATTTGGATATGAATCCATCATTGTAGATCCCATACACCCACACTAGAAATGTCTGGCATTAGATGAAGGAGCATGACCAAAACCAAGTACTACTCTGGTCCTTAATTTCCCAGACCCCAACTGGGCAAGTGTGGGGCCTCCTGCATGTTTGCTATATGGACCCTCCAGCAGCGGTGGGCCTCATGGGTGATTGTGTTGGCTTTGTAGCTCTCCAGCAGCTGTGGGATGCAGTCAGCTCCAGATCACTGTGACAACTACCAGGACCTTATGGAGTCCTTCTTAGGGAACATTACAACTTCTCTTCTTTGTGAAATGACCAGACTTGATTTGTCTGTAAAAGATTTCCCACATTCTGAACACGAAAAAGGCTTCTCTCCTGTGTGATTTCTCTCATGTTTAAACAGACTTAATTTCCCTAGAGCAGACGGATGTCACTGCACCTCTGCTAACCCTACTGCATATGAGGCCCTGGAGCAGACTGATGTCACTGCACCTCTGCTAACCCTACTGTGTATGGGGCCCTGGAGCAGACAGATGTCACTGCACCTCTGCTAACCCCACTTCATATGGGGCCATGGAGCAGACGGATGTCACTGCACCTCTGCTTACCCTACTGTGTATGGGGCCCCAGAGCAGACAGATGTCAAAAAATTTCTATTAACCAAGCTGTAGCAGCAGAAAAAGCTTCAGTTTTCCTGGCAGTATCGGAATTTGACCTCTGCTGATTGACAAAAGGTTTTTTCCTCAATGAGTCACATTTTCTGCTTCATGGAGTGGATGGACATTGGTGTGTCAAATGAGAAACATCAGACAATAAACATCCTGAAACCACTGCTGGAAGAACACAAGCTGGTTGGGTCAGCATTGTAATGGGGGCTGGCGCGGGCGCTGCTGGCCCCCGCGGCCGCCCCCGTGTCCGCAGGGGGTCAGGCCCGGGTGCCGCGGCTGCCTGCGACCTTCCTCCTGCTGCCCGGGTCCCGGCGCCGATGCACTTACCCGTCCGCGCTCCGGTGTACACTGATCCTGTCTGTCCCGGCCCCCACGCGCGTACCCCCTGTACAAGGCGCGCGCGCGAGACGGCTGGTCTGGACTTAAAGGGCCAGCGTCCTGGTAATTGGTCTATTGCCGGGCGCTGGTCCTATTTAAGGGTTACGCCCCCAGTACTCTCTGCCAGTTCGTTGGTGTGCTTTACCTTGTCTAGAGAGTGTTGGAAGTCCTGTCTGATTTACCGTGTACCAGTCCGTTCCGCTACGTTTCCTGACCTTGCCTGTTTGCCGCCTGCCCTGACCGTCTGCCCGTCTCTGACCACGAACCTCTGCCGCCTTCCCTGATTTTCTGCTTGTCCCCGACTACTCCTCTGTATTACAATTCTGTACCACGCAATACCCCGGCCGCCATCGCAAGCAAGTCACGTCAGGGGTAGCGACCTGGTAGCCTCACGTTGCAGCAAGTCCATCCCACTTTGCGGCGGGCTCTGGTGAATACCGGGGGCTACTTAGACTCCGCTCCCTGGCGTGGCTTACGTCATCATCGCTTGCGGTGGTCCAGCGAATCCACCATATCCGTGACAAGCATTATGGTCTGGAGATGTTTTCAGGGTGTTCTCTAGGCCACTTACCCATTTGGAAGGCATCCTGCCCCGATTTGGGTATGACTCCATCCTTCCAGATCCCATACACCCATACTAGAAATGTCTGACATTAGATGAAGGAGCATGACCAAAACTTCCAAGTACTACTCTGCCTCTTAATTCCCCAGACCCCAACTGAGCACATGATGGGCCTCCTGGATGTTTGCTATATGGACCCTCCAGCAGCTGTGGGCCTCTTGGATGGTGCTGTTGGCTCTATGGACCCTCCAACATCTGTGGGATACAGACGGCATCAGATCCCTGTGACAACCTACCAGGACCTTATGGAGTCATTCGCCGCCTGTCTCGCTGCTGTCTGTGCTGCACCCAAGGGTCTCGCTGGAGATAATGATGGGACTTCACTGTGTGTATTTCTCATTACTTTCACTCCTTACAGTGGCTCAAAAATCTGCATGAGAACCTGCCTGTGTGACTGCAGCTTTATAAATCCTTGTATAACGCTGAAATGTATCAGTGACACAGTCCAGGATTCTGCTCTACACTCACTCATCACTTTTATCACATAAACCTGGACTTGAAAAGATTCTGAGACGCACAACCTTGTCTGACAATCAGGTCAGAATACAAGTGGTTAGTGACAATCATCATGTGGTTAGTGACAATCTCATCCTGGCTATAACCAGATCATCATGAGACAAAGTGCACATCTCCAGCTGATCTCATGGACGGGACGATGAGGTCTGTACGGCCTAACGGCTGCAGTCACCAGGTCTCCATGTTATAGAGCATCTCTAGGATGGGGTGGAATAGACAGAGCGAGGTTTTCCATCAGAATCTGTAATAAAGGTTTCCAGGACCTTGTTGTATCCAATTCACTAAGAATTCAGGCTGTTCTAGGGAAAGGTGGCCCTAATGAAGTGAACCCTGAGAGAAGATCCCAACTCCAGCCTCAGAAACACTGCAATAAGTGTCCATAATATATAGAAGGGAATCACTTCCTCTCAGCTTCTATTTAACCCTTCACAAATTCTGACCTTAAGGATGAAATGGATTTTGCTTTTTGCCTCCAGAACTATATTATGTGGCTCCTGACTGTGGGGCTAAAGTGGATCTACTAAGTGTCCTCAGATTCCGGCTGTCAGTGCAGATGTTCATCACAGCAGTTGAACCACCAAACCTGATCCTAAGCCTCATGTACGGCAGGACCCATAGAACGCCTTGGAGAGAAGTCTCCTCCTCAGGCCCCACACCAGGTAGAACACAGGATCCCTGAAGAAACCTCTGAATTCATCACTACTCACCTGTGGTCACATCTTCTGAGATCTCCTCCTTCACGTCACTCATCCTCAGCTCATCGCTCCTCATCTTCTCGTCTTCATCCTCCACTTTAATATCAGTCAGATATTCACCCTGATGTGACATATGGAACAATTCAGTACAGCAGACAGGTCGACATAAGAGACCCCCAAATATCTATGAGCCATCTGTGCTGCGGAGTCCACGCCCCCTATACAGATTGTGTATAGGGGCTCATCTCTGAGG